>KE794457.1:0-49385 GCA_000465285.1 Eidolon helvum
CGGGGTGGAGGGCGCGGCCCGCTCCATGTTGGGCCTGGGCTGGGGAGTCGCTGGGCCCGGCCTCCTCCGCGCGTCCGCCTGCGGCCCCGCTTGGGGCCCGCCGGACCGGGCGGCGGGGCGGAGGGACCTCCCAGGGCCTCCTAGGTCCCGGAGAGGAGTTCCTCCCAAACCCTTCAGGTCGCAGACGACCCCGGACGTGGAGGGTGACCAAGCTCTCACGACTGCGAGGAGGCCGCTGTGCAGGGAACCGGGCTGGGCCGAGAGCCGCTCGGGGGCCTCACGGCGGGGGGGGGGGACGGACAGGGGCCCCCCCCGGGGGGGGGGGGGAGGAGAGGTGGGGGAGACAGGCAGGACTGTCCTCGCATCCTCCTGCTGCGCGGATGTTGTGATCAAGTGGTTCTAGACATGATGGCTAGCTGTGCAGGCGCAGGTGCAGCGCACTGTGCGTGGATTATCCCGGTTTAACGCTCACCTGGCTCCGCGGGGTGCGGGTAACGTTTGATGCCCCCTTTTCGGAGGAGCAGACAGAGGCCCAGAGTGTTGTTTGTGCACGGACGCATGCTGGGAAGTGGCGGAGCCCGGATCGGGACCCTTGCATTCTAGATCCAGAGCCCCAACTCATTGAAGGGTTCCTGCATTATATGGTAGAGTGCGTGCACGTAGCAGGGCTGTCTGCATAATCTCATTGGGTGGGATCCTGGTAAATTTTGAGGGGTTAATGGATGAGGAAGTGCCTTGGGATCTTTGGACAGCCCAGAATGTGTGCTTGAGCCGTGTGCAATGTTTCAGGCAGGGTTTCAAGAAACCATTCATTCGATAGGCGACTGCGGGCACGGGTGCTTAAATGAACTGTCTGTTCCCTGCGTGCCACTCGCTGCCCTTTCAAAAAGTATTATTCTATTGAGATTTTTACAGACCCCTAAACACTCTATTTTCCTAGTATACAAGAACATTGGTTTTAGGAAAACTGGTGAAATGTGCTGATTGCTTTTCAGTGTCTGAAAGGAGTACGTTTATCTGGAAACGGCTTCTCGTACAGATTTCTAATGTAATTTTTAAACTGCTTCAAAGCAAAATCTAAGTACCTCAGGCATATGAGTCCTGTTCGAAGGTACTTCTGAATTAAGACTGAGTTAAACTCTGACTTTATCTCGTAGCAGCGGAACAAAAAATGACTTGTAATCATATTTTCAATTCAGCAGGATTCTTGCTTTTTTATATTGACATGCATTTTAAAGGAATTTAAAATGAAAATGATCGGGGGCTCCTCCCCCTTATGATACAAGGAGGGCCAGGTGTTGATAATTGCTAAAATGAATAATGGAGGAGCGAGAATTTCATTATTTTCTCTGCTTTTTTTATGCACTTGATTTTTCCATAATAAAAGTTCGTTTTTAAGTCTATAGATCAAAATCTAGATTCTTACTGCTATATGTGCAGTAACTGTTTCTCTAAAGTTTAGGCTGTTTTTTGCCTGGAGTTTTTATTAGTCAGTTGCTTCTGTTTTGTTATCGAGGTGTTTACTTTGATGATGAAACTACATACGTGACTGAATAACCTTTATTATTATTATTATTATTGAAATTTTAAATACAGAATTTGCGCAATCCATATGTAACATGATTTACTAAAATTCAAGGTCAGGAGAGCTACTTAATTTGACCAGTAGAGGTAGGTGGGAATTAGGGGTCTCACACACTCCGGGTTGCTTTGTAAAATGGGATGTTAAAAGTGATTCCACTAAGTGCTTCTGAGTAACCAATCAATTCACTTCC
This sequence comes from Eidolon helvum, assembly GCA_000465285.1. Classification (NCBI taxonomy): domain Eukaryota; kingdom Metazoa; phylum Chordata; class Mammalia; order Chiroptera; family Pteropodidae; genus Eidolon; species Eidolon helvum. Next base: position 1,776 of record KE794457.1, read on the forward strand.
TTGCTGCTGTTTGACATTCTCACAGTGACCATCTTTCCACCGTAGAAAAGGACACAAATGGAGAAGTTCTGTGGGTGTGGTGTTATCCTTCCACAACAGCTACGTTAAGGAATCTGCTGCTGAGAAAATGCTGCCTTACGGATGAAAACAAACTTCTCCATCCCTTTGTCTTTGGTCAGTACAGAAGAACATGGTTTTATATCACAACAGTTGAAGTTCCAGATTCTTCAGTTTTGAAAAAGGTATGAAAACATAAAGGTCAAAACAAAAATATTTGAAGTGATGTAAGGTTATTGCAGTAACTCTTAGCTTTAGACTTTATCATGCACCATACGCTTTTGAAAGACATTAAATATGATTTTCATTGAGAATGTTCTCTTTCGTCTTTCACTCTCATTTGTCCTATCAATTTTTATTGATATATGGCTGACCCCGTGGTTGGTATAGTGAAGCCTTTTCCAGGTTATACTCTGATGGAGTAGAGATGTAAGAGTAGTTTCAAAGTCATGACTGATTAAAAGTGGGATAAAGTATTTTTTTCCCATAATTAAAAGCTATTTTAGAGGGTATAATTATCCTTGATATAGTTAAGAAAACTTTTTAAAATTTGCTTGTGGATGATAAGGCTATACTAAGAAGAGAAAGGATAATTAAGAAAACTCATGTGTTCGGTAGGTTTTTTGTGTGTCATTTGTTATGAACAATATCAATGTGACATGTTGGAAACCAGTATGTGGTCATTGTGGACTTTAATCCCAAACAACCAGCAGATTTTTTAAGGGAAAAACTACTGGAGAGAACAATTTAGAAACTGTTAGAGGTTTAAGACACAAAAAGAGATTCATAATTAGAAAATATAAATTTGCAAAATGATAGTTTTCAATGGGTTATAAAACCTTTGGTTTATGTTCATTAAGTTCTTGCCGAAAAGTGTTAATATATCCTTAGGTAGATTTATCTACCTTTTACACTACAAACTGCCAAATTATAGCAACATCGATTTTAAATCTGTTTTTCAGATTTGAACAATAACAAAATTTAGAGAACTTATACTTCAAAATATGATTTTTCAAAATATATTTCTTAAATTCTTTGCTTTTGTAAAATTCTGAAGTTTGTTCTATTAATAGGAATAATAGGTATATGATTATCAGAAATTTGCATTTGCAATAATAAAGGCATATATATAAGTGAAGCTTATTGTAACAGTGCCCTTTAGATTACATAGCATCATCCTACAGAGAATTGACTATTTCAGGAACTGTAAAATTTTAATGTAAGATATATTTTTACTGAGATATATTTTTGTTGTTTTCCATTCTCCTGTTTCACTAATGAAAAATAGTTACTAAATTGGTAGATATGATATGGCATTCCTAGCTCAGCTTTGATGAGGTTAGGAGATTTTAAATAAAAATTCATATTTTTGATATTTGAAAGATTTTTGCTTTTGAAAAAAATTCTAACTAAAAGTATTCTTATGTAGGAAATTAAATATATATATAATGTTGTATATGTGTGTACATACATATAAAAGTATAAATAAGCAAGTGAGGACTTCATTATATTTTGGTCTTTTCCTTAACGCTGCTGTGTCTTGTATAAGAAATTTGTTAGAATATAGTAATAAAAATTATTACATTAAGGTGTATTTAAAAAGTGTACTTTTTTTGTTTCTTTTGGACAGGTGACTCATTTTTCTATTGTTCTGACCGCCAAAGATTTTAATCCAGAGAAATATGCCGCCTTCACTAGGATATTGTGTAGGTCTGTATGAAAAGTGTATTAACTGCTAATGTACAAAAATGAAGATCTTACTCGATAGTAACAGAGCAGATTTCTATACTGAGGAAGCAAATTTAGTCCTCCATCTCCCCAGCTTAATCTTACTGGCCTTTCGGAGACTGTTCATAAAAGAGGAACCTTGTCTTCTGCTTCAGTGATACTGCTCCTCTTATTTGGGCAGATGGTTGAGGGGAGGAGAGAAAGCAGTTTGCACAACTATCGTAGTTCGGGTGTTTTGAGTCACTTGCCACTTCTAGTCTGTTCTACTCACTTTCAATCTAGAACTCCTTAGCAGGATAGGATGGCTAGTGCTTTATGAAGTGGTAAGTTGGTTCGTGTGTGTCAGGGTCTATGTGTGTGAGCCATTTTGGAGAAGGTTAATGGGCATTTTGAATTATGCCAAAGCACAGGAGAACATTTCTTAGCTGGAATGCTGAGGAGCTGAAAAACAGATTAATTGGTTAATCATGATTCAAGTAGACTCCTTTAGTTTCATCCCAGCTATTGAAAAAATTATCCAAAATACACCGGTCTACTTTCTTGCCTGTGTAAGTATATCTAGTTGCCTTCAGGAAATCTTTCTTACCTGTTAGGGACATTGGCTTTTTCTATAATGAAGACTTTTGCAGGGTTTTAGTTAGTTTTGTTTTTTAAAAAATATTGTCACTAGATAAATGGCTACCTTTTTTGCCATTTATATGTATACACACACAACACAGTCTAAGAATACTTTCTTATTTACCTAAGGGTTTCAGTTAAGTTGTATTTTGACAAATGAAGTTTTACCGTTTTTGCAGCAGCTATGATAAACACTTCTTGCTGTCATAAGATGAATTCCAGGTATATGGCTCACTGTAGAATATATAAACAGTTGTCTGCTAATATGGCTTTGACACAAAGGGAGATCATTATTGCTACAATTATGATTGCTTAATCTGCAATAAATATTATTTTTAAGTGATCTGTCTTAAAAAGTTATTTTATTTTTTCTCAATAGTCTATTCCTTAAGCTACTGAAAGGCCCAAGTAGACCCAGTCCTACTTTTCAAGCAAAATTTACTCACAGGAAGAGATTTCAGGGGAAGGGAAGGGATTGATTTCACATGTGAGCTATAAATGGAGCCAGTTTCCTGTCAGCACTTTCTGGAAGTTTTAACTTGATGAATATATCTAATGTGCATTTATCACTAGAAACTTACAGGAGTTTGATTTCTTAATGATATAAATATAGTTATCTCTGGGAACTCTGATAATAAATATAGGTTCTGCAACTAATTACTGCTTTCTGAACAATGCATGAAACTGCTTGTCAAAGGAGATCGCAGCAATAAAACAGAGTTGTCATGACTAGAACACCAGCTGTGAATGTGAGACATAAAAAGATACGAGTGCACAGTGTTCTTGAGAATAACGGAGCCTCAGACAGCCCACAGTTCATTCTCCTGCCTGAGTGGACTTCTAGCAGGCTTTCCCAGATGTACGGAGAGAGACGACCTCAAATAACTGAGGGTCTCCCATGTGGTTTTTAAATCTTTTAAAATACATTTCAAATTAAATTATAGAATAATCATATCACGGAAAGATTCAGGCATTCAGAAGTGTATTCGCAAGTTCGCTTTGATTCTTTAGAAAGTACCCATGCCTAGCCTTGGTGCATTTCTCCATGTGGTTCATGCAAAATACAAGTACGATTGCTTTTTGTCCTTTCTTACAGAATGTACCTGAAATATGGGAGCCCAGTTAAAATGATGGAGTGTTACATTGCAGTTCTCACAAAGGGGATATGCCAGAGTGAAGAAAATGGCTCTTTCCTTAGCAAGGACTTTGATGCCCGAAAGGCATACCTTGCAGGCTCCATCAAAGGTAAAAAAAAGAAAAGAAAACAAAACAAAACAAAACGAAAGAAGAAATAAAAACTCATCCCAGAGGATTCCATTCCTCCCATGGGATTTCATCCCTACAGCAACAAAATCCCCAAGTCCAAGACAGTCTCTCAGTAGACTGTTTTTCCAACTTTTTACATATTTCCATCTATGTCATATTTGTTTCCTATACAGGAGGGTACGTCAGCTTTGCACTTCCTTATTTAATTTGAATTCTGTCATGGGAAACCACACTTACGGTATTCTTTTCCATATGATTCTGACTGTTAATGTAGAATTGTTCTTTCATGGGTAAGCTGAATTTTGTGGCTCCAGATCTCCACTGGCTTCCATAGTTTTCTTAGATCTTAGCACTTGACCTCTTCCATTTGGAGAGCTCAAGTCCCTGGCCCAAATTTCTAGTCCAACTCCTTGCCTTTCTCTACTAGCTGGAACATCCAAAAGATCAGATAGCTCAGAGCCAAGCCATGGACTTTGGGGTCCTTAAAAAAGGGAAGAAAGGGGGTGGCTCCATGGTGTAGTGGTTAGTCTGTCTGCTTTACACACAGAAGGTCCTGGGTTTAGGCCCCGGGTGCTCGCCAAGAGTGGGTGGGAGGAGACGCCCTGCCTTCACAGATCCAGTTCTTAAGGGGAGGTATTGTCCAACTATCTCAAAAGGACTTAATTAAGTTAAGGGCATGCGGGACAGGGTGATCAGTGGACATTTTTTAAACCTTAGAGTTTTCATGGTACAGAAAGGTTCTGGTTCCCTTCATACCATTTTTTTCTACTTTCTTGTGAATCTGGCTTCATCTGTGCATCCACCATAGAGTCCCTTGTGTGGCAGGTGTGGGCAGCTGTGACACTTGTCCTGAGAGCATTTGTATGGATTGATAAACTCATCCGCCAGATAAGGTGCTTCTGTACCTACACCACTTACCTAAATTTGTTCTTTGTGTTGAAAACAATTTTGTATTCATTTGATAGGAATTCTTTATAATAAAAACTTTATTTCCTTATATAATATTTAATGCAGTAACATTATGATTTCATTTGTTTTAAGACATTGTATCTCAGTTTGGAATGGAAACTGTTATCTTACACACAGCACTGATGCTAAAGAAAAGAATTGTCGTCTATCACCCCAAAATAGAAGCTGTCCAGGAGTTTACCAGGTATCAGCTCTAATCATTAAAAAGTGTAAACTTTCTTGGCAGCCAGTTTGGGCATTTGGTGTTAATGTATTCTCTGTTTTGCACTTTTGCTAAAAAAGAATATGTTAGGCTGGAGATGGAATATCATTTTGTTCTAATGGTCCAGTTTAGATTTAGTAGTTCAAAGTTACTGAATTTGCACAGATTCTTCTTTAAATTTAGAAATATGAATGTTTTAGAGCAGGGAGTTTGCAAACTTTTCCTTGCAGAGAGTAAATATTTAGGTTTGTAGGCTACGTGGTCTGTGTCCTGACTACTCAACTGTCACAATAATAGCATAATAGCAGCTGTAGACAGTACCAGTACCCATGTAAGTGAGTGAGTGTGGCTGTGTTCCAGTAAAACTTTATGTGCAAAGACAGGCAGCAACTCATGGGCCATAGTTTCCTGACCTTTGTTTCAGCTAAGTTGTTTCTTCTGTTCAGTTTTACCACAGACCCTTTTCTTATTCTTATAATAAATACAGTTTGTTTGTTTTTACTTTTTTTCTTTGCCTAATGCAACTTGTTCTTAGATTCTTTTTTAAAAGCATGGAGAACTAGCATTAGTGCTGTGTTTACTTATGGCAGGCATCATGTAAGACACTTTACATTATTAAATTTACTCAGGACAAGAACCTCGCAAGTATTATCACCTTGTTTTATGGATGAGGAAATTGAGGCTCAGAGAGACTGAATGGTTGGATAATGGAAAGAAGAAAGGCTTGGCAGTTGGAAAGACTTGGGTTAAAATCCTGGGAGTACAATTTATTCGCTCTGTGACCACATAAAGCGTGCTAATGTTTCTAAGCCTCCGTCTCTTTATCTGTAAAGTGAAGATAATACCTCAGAAGCTTGTTTTTAGAATTGGAAATAACTTGTTTTAAGTGCTCAGCAGGTACCTTGCCTGTCGTGCAGTTTAAGAAACGTTACTGTTGTGATCACGGGTGCCTCAGATCTGGGGAGAGGGCCAGACTTGATTGTGCTCGCTCTGACTTCAAATCCCTGTACTTTTCTACCGCATTACTCTTTTCCTCTACATTTACGCTACTGAAACTGGGGTGTCCAGAGCTTCTGACGTATATAATGGCATCAAGAAGTTCAGAAAACCACAGATCAATTCAGCACTTCTTCCTGCAGTAGTTGTTTTACTGGAAGGTTTTTTTAAGGAAACGTATTTGCAATAAAAATAAACACAAAGTGGTTTGCAAATTTGACTGGAATTTTAAATTGAAATGAGAGATGTCAAAAAATTTCCTGCCTGTAGGGCCCTGTGACAGTCTGCAGGGTGGGGTGTCGGGAGGAAAACCTTAGAAGTGTCACTCTTTGACAGTGTGGAGATCTTTTTAAACTTCCCCTTGAGCTTTTTGTAGCTTATCTGACCCAAAAAGCAGAGTTTAACACATTGCATTAAATTAACTTGAAGCCTGGTTGTGTTGGCACTTGTAGGGTTGGTTCTCCCCTCTGCCTCTGCTAGCCAGCACCCTCCGCCGGAAGGAGGAGGGGCAGGCTGAGTCCCTCGGGTCCGGGCCAGCAGCTGTTTGAGTTCTCACTTTGATTCCTTAGGACTCTGCCTGCCCTGGTGTGGCATCGACAGGACTGGACCATCCTGCACTCGTACGTGCACCTCAATGCCGAAGAGCTGGAAGCCCTGCAGGTGTGCACAGGTAGACCACAGGACCCCAGGGCGGGGGGAGACTGGGTTTTAACCAGGGGTGCCATTTGGTTCCTTGTTTTTTGTTTTGCATGCATTCCTAAGGAGAGTACTGATCAATTATTTCTTTGGTAAATGGAACCAGTTATTTTCCTTTTTAAAACTTTAAAGAAAAATTGAGAGAAATACACAACATAAAATTGGCCATATTAGTCATTTTTAAGTGTATAGTTCACTGACATTAAGTACATTTGCACTGCTACGCAACCATCACCAAAATAGCACTTATTTTTAGCTTGTGAAATTCTCATCTTAAAGTTTTCCTACCAGTGATTTGATTTAGACTTCATTCTGAGCCTTTTCGTATTTTTTCTCGAAGGAAAAAGTAAAATTATTTTTAAATGATTTTATACTTGTATAATAATTTTTAATGATTCTGGGAATAATTTAATAATATAGTATTATTTATGTCTACAGTAACCCTAACTTTGTAGTGCCATCGTTTTTTGTTTTAGTTTCTTTAAGGTTAAAATACTCTTTACTTTTATAGTCTTAAAAGGTCTTTAAATTGAACAATGATGGTAGATAGTAGGGGCTTTTGTTGTTGGTTTTTTAATTATGAAATATTTGTTACATATAAAATAATATGTAATATTTATGCAAGTTATAAAAAAAGGAACACTCATGGACTCACTAGAGATGACATAGAATGCAGTACTTTGAAGCACCCCATGGACCTTCCTGTCTCATTCCGCCCCCTCCTCTAGCCACTTACACATAAACACATATCTCTAAACAACATACTGTTAAGTTTACCAAAATAACTATATATACATATGGACTCATGATAGATGATGGATGAGTTCTTTGGTGTTTTTTTTTGTTTGTTTGTTTGTTTTAATTTTTGTAGTTTCTTTGAGCCAAAATTGACAATTGCTGGAAACATGATCCCAAATGCTCCCAGATGAGTTTTTCTGTGGCCTGTTTTTGTTTACTTTGTTTTTTCTTAACATTTAATATTTTTGTGGGATTCATCCTGTCCGTATAATTATTTGTAATCCCATTCATTTTCACTGCTGTATAGGATCGCATTAAGCGATGTACCATGGTTTACTCATTTTGACTTTTCTAGTTATTCACTTTTAAAACAGTGCTGCCGTGAGCATGCTTGTCACAGGTCTCTTGCTGCACATATGCAAGACTTTCTAGGTTACGCACTGGGGAGTAGAATTTCTGGGTTATAGGGTATACAAATCCTCAAGCTGCAGGATAATGCCAAATGTTTTCCTCAGGGATTCTTAACAATTTACCCTCTCAGTAGCAGTGTGGGAGAGGTCCCATTACTTCATGTCCTCAGTAGCACTTGGTTATTGCCACACTTTAAAACGTTTGCCCACTCGGTGGGTGTGTAGTGGAATTCCATTGTGTTTTCCTGATTCTTAATGAGGTTAAGCATATTTCTATGTTTTTTTTGCCATTTGTGTTTTCTCTATCTTGTACTCATTTTTCCATTGGATTGTTTTCCTTATTGATTTATTAAAGTTCTTTACACATTCAGGATATGAACCCATTGTTGGTTATAAATGCTTCAAAAATCTCTTGAGTTTGAATTTTAAATTCTCACGTTATCTTCTTATGACTAGAAATCTTAATTTTAATGTGTTAGAATGTATTAGACTTTTATTTTAGTTTTTATATTTTAAGAAAAATCTCTATCCCAAGGGTAGAAAGATATTCTCCTATATTTTCTTATAAAAATTTAAGTGTTCTTCCTCCCCATTTAAATCTTTTATCTACCTGGAATTACTTTTTTGGTAATGTGTGAGTTTGGGAGCTGATTTCATTTTTTTCCTTTTAAATAGCCATGTGGCCAAGAAAACTTACTGAGTAGTGTTCTCTCTCCAGTAATCAGCAGTATCATTTCTGTCTTATATCACATTTTCTCATATGTGAGTGAATCTGTGTTGGGATGCTTTGTGGTGAGTTTTTGTTTTCGTTGCTGTTTTTAAAATGACCTCGCCTGGCAAAGCAAAACTTGAGGATACATTGGTCCTCAAATACATTTTTTTTAATCCATTTCCCTTTTGCCCCACGAATACTCGTAAGCAACGCTTGCCCATTACAGCCCTAACCCCAACCCCAATGTTTGCCACGAAATTCTCGCTTTTATTATTATTTTTGCATCACTTAAGTATATCAGTAGTCTTTGGAAACAAATGACATCATCCTATTTATAGCATCCTGTTTTCAGTAGTGGTATTTCCATTTACAAAATATAGTAATTCTCGACTGCTGAAAATGTGAAATCCTAGAAAAGTTAACATTCCTATGTGTGATGTTAACGCTGGGAACGAGCTGCACTTTTTCTTTCTGATTGGGAAAAGGGTTCAATTGTACTGCTCTGTGAAATCTGAAAAAGTCTGGAACCACTGTATTAACACCCATTCCGAAGGTCTGCTCGTTCTGGATTTGCCCTGATTCCTTTAGCACTTGCTGTGTCAGCTCTGAAACCGGTGAAAGATGATGCCGTTTCCGCCATGCTATCCCTGGGAAACCTGGGTATTTGGCTATGATTTCTTAGAGGCAAAGACCTAAAGGAGGAACACTGGCCAAGAGCATCCTTGCTACCTTCTGCTTTTTCTGTCATTTTTGACCCCCGAAGCAACAACTGAAAAGTAAAGGCTTTCCTTCAGCCTCCTTCCTTGGCACTGAAGTCTAGATTTGGAACACTTTGAGTTGTGTGAGTTTCTTCAGGCAACTCATGATAATGTAGTCTTAATAAATGCTGCAGGGCACAGTTAATGTATCCTGAATAGAGCAGTAAAGAAAAGCAGCTGATGAATCTATAGACGCAGTTCTGTTTTGATATGTTCACAATATGATTTCTTTCCTATTGCAGTAATGTCGGTCATCTTTGTAATGCAGGTTACATCGCTGGATTTGTAGACTCGGAAGTGAGCAATAGGTCAGAGCTCTATGATGTGTTTGTGAATCTGGCAGACAGTGAGATTACCATTGCTCCACTTGCAAAAGGTTAGTGCTCTGTTCCCTTCTGTTGTTGACACAAATTGCAAGGCGAGCAGTTGTTTTTTAAGCTGATTCTCTAAAACCAGTATTTGAGGGCCTGCTTCACCTGCTGTGCTGAACTGAAGCTCGAGGGCTTCTTCTGTGGCTAGAGCACAGCATTTAATCTTCTGGCCCAGCCATGTTAGTAACACACGCTGGTGCTTATGCTGCATAGTGTATGTTGACAAGTCTTTTTATTTGGTTTCTCCACTTTCTGTATTATATTAGTTACCTATTGCCACATCCCTTCTAAATTTAGTGATTTAATAGATATTTATTATTTCACAGTTTTGGTGGTCAGGAATTCAGGACTGATTTAGCTGGGAGATTTTGGCTCAGGGTCTCCTGAAGTGTCAATCAAGATAGTGCCAGGCTTGCAGTCATCTGAAGCCTCAACTGGGTGTCGAGGCTCTACTTCCAAGCTAACTGACATGACAGGAGCCCTCAGCACATGGCCTCTCCATAGGGCAGCTTTAGTGTTCTCATGACATGACAACTAGCTGGCTTCCCCAAAAGTGAGTGATCCAAGAGACAGAGCAGGAGACCACAGTGCTTCTGTGACCTTGTCTTGGAAGTCATATACCATCACTTCCTCCATATTCTATTTGTTAAAAGCAAGTCATTATGTCCAGTCCACACTTAAGGGGGAGGAATTAGACTTCACCTCTTGAAGGAAGGAGTGTCCAAGAGCACATAGACATTTATCACTGTATAGGGATTGACTATGACTCCAGTGTGAAAAATCTGTTTGAAAGATGTCTCAGTAAACCCAACAGAATGAAAGTATTCTCAGAACTAATGATCAGGACAGAATGTTCTAGTGTCAGAGTTTTGTCTGGAAACTTTAAATTGTCCTAAATTGCAGCTACATGGTAAGGACTGGGTTAAATGTGTGTTGAGCCCAGGGCACTTCTGTGGTACTGTTTTTAGGTGGAAATTACTGATAACAGCTTTTGTGTTGGCATTTGTCCTAAATATGAGGGGCAGCTGAATGCCGGCTAGTTAGGAAGTTTTGTTAGATGTTAGCTAACTGCGAATTAACAGAACCAGAACCATTTTTCTTTTGTTTTAAAATTATAAACATAATGCATGTTCATGGTGACAGATTCAAAATAGACAATCAGATCGTTAGGAGATACTGCCTTTTGTAAAGCCATAGTGATAGAAAACTGGCCAGGGCCACTTAAATTGCTGAAGCATTAGGACCACAAAGGATGGCCATCTCCCTGTTGCCATCTTTTGCTCTGAGTCTGTAAAATGGGCTCATCCCCAGTCAGCCCCATTCAAATCGAGTTTGTCCCTTGGAGTAACAGACAAATTTCTCTTTATCTCCTGCTGCAGAAAGTAGCAATGGATATGATTATTGTAACTTAGGTTCTTTAGCTCGTTTCCAGCGGCCTTTACACAATGAACGTGCAGCTGGCTCTGCAGAACTGACAGGAAGCGCTTCTTTCACAATACTCCTGCCAGAAACATCAACTCGGATTCTTAACTGTAGACCTCGAAAAGGAAGTCGGGCTCTTGGCTTAAACTCCCAACTTATTTGTAGTCAGAAGCTTCGTTAGATTTTTTTAGAAAGAAAAAGAATTCTTATCAGGTAGGTATGAAGGAGGAATTTGGTTCAATACTGGTGTGTCTTTATTTTGGACATGAAGTATATAAATCATGATTATACCTTACCTCGTAGCATGTCATCATACTCATGTTTAGCAATAAGATGGAAATGTGGGAGGTTTTCAGTTGCTTTTTGAAAATTTCCTCTTTCACGTTTTCAGATGGCATGATTTTTTTTTTATTATGTAAACTTCTAAATATTCATACAACATATTCTTAATCTCACCAGAGGCCATGACAATGGGCAAACTGCACAAAGAAATGGGTCAGCTAATTGTTCAGTCTGCAGAAGATCCAGAGAAATCAGACAGCCAAGTTATACAGGTAACTCCTTACTCTGCCGACTTACTGAGAGTCCTGAAATGGTGTAGCACAGGGCTGCGCGTTCTCTGTTCACACGAACAGCGACAAATGACTGGAGGAGGCCAGTAGGCAGATGATCAGTCTTTAGGCTTTGGGGACAGATATATACTGGGGGGGTGGGGAGGAGGGTGCCGAAGCCAAGCACTTATGGAGAGAAATGTGACTGCTGCGTGGTCTGGAATGCTTTTCTGGACCAGCCAGCGCATCCTCTCCTAGCAAAATTTTCAGAGGAACAAATTCTCAAGAGAAGGTTGCGGCTGATCATGGGGCACTAGATGGAGCATCGTCCCCTGGCTCTGACGTGTTGTCTCCAGGGCATTGGTAAGCACACAGACAGACGCCTGCCAGACTTAGCCAGCTCTGGTGTCAATGCGCAGGGAGCTCTAGCTCCTCTGTGGGGTCTGCCTTTCATGTTGACCAGTGTCCATGTGGACTCCCTTTCCTCCCCTTGCCAGGTTGGGATGGAAATGGGTTTTATGCCTCTCCATGTGGTGATAAAGGCGTTCCCCTGCTCCCAGCTGGCCCAGCCTCCTCCCCACCTGTCTGATGCCAGTTTGCAGCAACTTGTGCCTCTCCTGCAAGATAGACTTCCAGCCCAGCCTCTCCCAGGCCCTGCCTCATTTGTACATTGGGGGCCCGGGGCCTGGAAGGATCATCTCCTACTGTGTGCATTGTGCTACCTGGGGGCCACCTCTGATAGGCAGGCTCTGTTCATGCTCACCTGGTTGCACCTAGCTCTTCATTTATCCATTTATTTACTTAGATGATATTCATTGAGCACTGACTACATGTCAGGCATTGCACGGGCAGTGGGATGGATGACAGTGGTGAGCAAAGTCCCTGCCCTTATGGCCTATTTTAGCAGAGTAGATGAACAGAAAATAAGTGACAAGATCATTGTGAACTATAATAAATGAACGCTGTGACAGAAACAAGGGGTTGAGGTAGAGAATATTAGACAAGTGGTCAGACAGCTCTCTGAGAAAGTGACATGTGAGGCGCAGGGTGAGAAGGGCCACAGGTTTTGACAGGGACCCACCAGCAGCACTGTTCTTTCTGTTCAGTGCCAGTGGCCTGTCAGCTGTGGCCAGGAAGAGTGGGTGAGTCTTGTCTCGAGGACCCGAACACTGAGACTCTCCTTTGCCTCAAAAAATTAAACATACTATGACCATGCCACCCTGAATAAGCCCGATCCCATCTGATCTCAGAAGCTAAGCAGGGTCGGGCCTGATTAGTACTTGGATGGGAGACCACCTAGGAAGACCAGCTGCTGTAGGCATTAAAAAAACAAACAAACAAAAATGTTAAACATAGAGTTAAAATCCAGGAATTCTACTTCTGGGTATTTATCAAAAAGAATTGAAAGTAGGGACTCAAATAGACATTTGTACTCCCTTGTTCACAGCAGCACTGTTAGCAATAGCCAAGGTGAAAGTAACCCAAATGTCCATCAGTGGCTGAATGGATAAACAAAAAATGTGTTCATGTGCTGTGGAATATTATTCAGCCTTAAAAAGAAATTAAATTCTAACACGTGCTATAACATAGATGAACTTCGAAAACACTCTGCTAAGTGAAATAAGCGAGACTCAATAGGACAAATAATGTATGATTCCACCTATATAAGGTACCTAAAACAGGCAAATTCATAAAGACACATGATAGAAGGTGGTTCCCAGGGGCTGGGAAAGAGGGAGATGGGGAGTTATTGTTTAAGGGGTATAGAATTTCAATTTGGGATAATGAAAAAGTTCTGGAAATGGATAGCAGTGATCATTACACAATGCTCTGAACATACTTCATGCCACTGAATTGTACACTTGAAAATGGCAAAAATAAAAAAATTAGTGGTCACATTGATTTTTTAATGTTTTAAGGTTGTTTCACTTTTCCTAATTTATAAAATTAGTCTGAAAAACTTTAAAAAATAGGATAATTCTGTTCAAATGCAATAACTTCAAATTTTTTTGATGCTAACATACTGCATATTTTCCTCTTCTATTGAAGGATATTTCTGTAAAAACAAAAGAAATCTTCACCAACCTGGCACCATTTTCAGAAGTTTCAGGTGATGGAGAAAAGCTAGTTCTCAACTTTGAGGCACTAAAGCAAAGACGATTTCCACCAGCGACAGAAAACTTTCTTTACCATCTAGCAGCAGCTGAACAAATGCTGAAAATCTGACCATGTGACTGTATCACTGATGACTGATCTTAAGCTGTTTGACCATGATTATCCATTAACTATGTAAAATACTGCAAATAACAATGTTGTTTTAATGATTCATTTGAAAGTATTGAGATTTGACCTGAAAAAGCACTGAAACACATATGGAAACACTTCTGCTTTTCTCCCGTCTGATTAGTTTCATGCCTACTGTTGTTGGACAAAGTGGTGTAACTGCCATAGATAATGTTGTAAATGGCTCGATGTTCTGGAGTAAGAGACAAAAGCTCTGTCAAGTTCTCGTGCACATCACAGCAAACCCAAAAGCCTTCATTATTATAAGTTTAGTTTGTCTCATTGTGTAGCCACAAACTGATGGTTTATTTTCAGAAAGCTACCTGAAATTTTGCTTTGTATTCTTCCAGGAAGAACTTTAATTCCTCATGAGGAGCTCTCCTTTCTGAGCCAGACTACTAAGTTTTCTGCAGAACTGTCTAGAAGATCATTCAAAAGACCCTGCAGTTGCACTTTCTTATAAAAGAAAAAATTTTTTTCTTGGCCTTTGAACTTTTTGCCTATGACGGTTTTGCATAAATTTTATACTTGAGTAGACAACGTTAACAATCCATATTTATACTGTTGTAGAGGTAAGCGCTTGGCAGACTTAGGCCACTGATTACTCTCAGTTAACCCTGTTGCTAGCAATGTTGTTTTGTAAAAGAAGCCAGTCCTTATGTGGCAGAGTAAAATAAGTAGTCCATTTTGAATTTACACGTCTGCCTGACTGAAACAGCGACTTTATGTAATTGGTAAGGGAGTGCGAGAATTAGTTTCTTGCAAAGGCCAAAACCAGAGAACGTCTTCAAACAACTTCAGTGGAAGTAGCTTGGCCACATATGAAGGTGACTGTTCTGTTCAGCTATGTACCTTTCTCATAATTGGAGACCTAAAAATTATAAAATAAGCATGAGGTCTAAATTATATACTTGTTATTATATGTATTCATATCAATTATGAAAGGTTATTTTACACTCAACTGTTGTCCTTAGAAATCTTACCCAGAAAAATGTTTGCAAAAAAAAAAAAAATCTTGTCTTTATTGGATCTTTCATTTATTCTTGTAAAAATTAAAAATAGCCTTTTCCCCTTAGGTAGGGGAGGATCTGAAATAAGAGGATGTTTACTAAAAGCAAACAAATTAAATCTGCACTTTATGAAAATGAATACTAACATCTTTTTCTCCCTTATTTTTGTATTACTATATTAGCTAATGATCAAAGTTGTTAAAATTACAAATTTATGATGCCAAAATAAAATGGAAATATTTTGATACTCAACAGAATTTTAGGTAGATGAAGACTTGTGCCCTCTTTCTCCAGTTCTCCTGCTCCAAACAAACAAACAAACAAACAAAACCTCTTTTTGTCAACTGCCAATGTGCTGGGGAATTAAAAGACTTATTTGAAAGTGAAGGGGTCTGGCCTCTCCACACCTGGCTCGGCCCCTTCCCTGCCCTCGCCCTCCGCCGTCGCCCATTCCCAGAGCTGACCAACTTGACAGTGTCTTTGAAGGGATGCCCTCACATTTCTACTCCGTCATGTTAGTGGGCAACCTCTGCCTGGAGCCTTTGAACATTTTGTTCTTGTTTAGTCAGTCGGACTATACTGAGCTATCTGGTGGGTCAATTTTTACTAATTCTGCACTTCTGGCTGTTACTGAACCCTTTTAACCAAATTTGGAGATAACTGCCATTCCAGCCTAGGGAAAACTGAAAGCCATAGATATAGCCGATGATTTGGAACAGGGTGTGTTGGAAACGTACCCCCAGGATGCACTATTTGGGTACCTACTCTGCACCATGTACTGTTGTATCCTGGGGCTTCCTTGATGTATAAGTTCTGCTCTCAAGGCTCACAGTCCACAGGGGCAGAGAAGAGGCACCTGATTCAGCATGGTGAATCCTGCAAGGCTCCCTGGAGGGAGTGACTGATGTGCAGTCAGACCTAAAGCAGAAGCAGGAGTTAGCCTAGAGCAGAGACCACAACCTATTTGAAGAACTGCATGTTGGTCCAGCATGAGGGAGTGGCAAGAGATAAGTAAGGCACAGGCTCTTCTAGCATGGCTGGGAATTTGTACTTGACTGATGTACTACTGGGAAGCCATTTAAACCTTATAAGCAGGTACGGTTTAGAAGAGAGGTTAGAGTATGGATTAGAGGGAGCCAGACAAACGAGTAATACCAGCAGGGGATGCTGTCGGACTGAGTGGGCAGTGCTAGTGGACATGGAGTACGTTCTAGAGAGGACTACTGGGCTTGGTCTACTGAATGGGGGTGGGGGAGGGAAGGGTAAGGGTATCGCCAGTGATCCCATCTGATGCAAATATGTAAGCAGTGGTGCTATTTCTTGAGATTGGGAGATCTCGAGTGGACATCCAAATGGCAAAGTGCGGGCGACAGCTGGATGTGGGCTTGTAGCTAGGGAGGGCGAGCACCATGATGTCTGAGCAGCCGGCAGAGGGTGGTACAGCGTCTGGGGCATGGCTGAGAGCAGTCTTAAGAGTGGAAGGTGGGGCAGACAATCTTGCAAAGTTTGGCTGCAACCCGGTCGTGCAGGCGAGGGGTGGGGGGATGGCTTTTTTAATGAGGCAGGTGACTCAGGCAGCTTAAATGCTACTGAGAAGGAACAGACAAAGAAGCCTGCAGGCAGAGGGGCCCAGAGCCTAGGGCCCAGTTGACCTTGCATGGTGGAGGGAAGGCTGGGTGTGGTGGAGGGAGGTCTGCAGATTTGGTGCCAGGAGGTTCCGAGGCTGGACAATAGCCTTGGTTTACACTGTGGAGGAGAAGGCAGGGTCATTTGCCAGTGAGGAGAAAGAAGGCACTCAGTGGCGGGTGGCAAAGATTGTCAGTAGTTTTCCAAAATGGGAGTAAGCTGAGTATGGACCAGGATTGCTTTGGGGTTGGAGGCCTTCTGCAGCTCACCAGAGAGATGGGATTTCTGTGCCCTGGGCTTGGTGGACCCTTCTTCACTTTTTCAAATACTCAACTTTAAACAAGTTTATTAGGAGTTTCACAGTACCCTTTCACAGGCTGATGAAGAATCAGGAAACTGAATCCTACACTGCCCACCCCTTAGCAACCCATAGGGGAGAGTCAGACAGGACAGCCTCCCATGTCTCTTCTCCCATCCAGGCTTAAAAACCCCAGGCGTGACCAGCCTTGACAAGGTCTTAGCATGAGTGATTGGAAGCCACCTTATCTGCGCAGACACTTCTGGGGTTTCCAGGAGACCTCTGGCAACGTTCTCGAAACCGAAACCTTGAGAGGAAGGTTTGTATAAGCAGGAACCGAACGAATTCACCTAAAACTCACCCCTACACCCCTCTGTTATAGAAGAGTTCTGTTTCTTCTGTTGCAGACTGAATTTCCTTTTCAAGCTCACTGTACTGTATCTGAAAAACAAAAGTAAATTCTTAATATATACATTAAGAACTTGCCTTGCCTTAGAAACCAAGTTAAAAAAAAAGTTTTCGGACATTTATTTCCCAGTCCGACTTTTTTCAGTGATGTCTCATCTAGAGGAAAAAGCCAACTTCTTAAAAACATTCTTATGGAAAATTTCAAATATAAGCAAATGAAGAAAGAAGACAATGAACCTTCCTTCATGTACTCAGCACTTAGCTTTAACTATTAACAATCTGCCAATCCCATGAGATTCAGACTTCTATAAATGACCCAACCTGCAGATGAGTTATCTGTTCCACTCTGAGTCCATTGCAATCAGAAGTCATTATTTGTAAAAAGGTTCACTTTTATTCCAATCTTATTGTTACAAACTGTGTTCTATAGGGGAGGCCTCTGAGGATTCAAAATATTTTTTTGTTCTAAAATTTTAATGAGCAGCTATTCCCCTCTGCCCCTCACCACCCCTAAAGCAAGTATAGCAAGTATCTTAAATAATTTAAAACTTGTATGTTATGTGCTGGCAAAGCAATTGTTAATTGCCTGAATTAACAATTCTATAATCCTAAACTTAGAGAATTTGGGTTTTCAACAAGATCATTCCATAAATATAAATGCTTCGAGGACATGACTAATTTTTAACTTGTGATAGAAACAAGCATTTGGAATTCAGCCAAGAAATGCTATAAACGGCTAATGTCTACTAGTATCCATAATGTCCTTGGCACCAGGAACAACCCTTTGCAGAGATACTCTTATCTTTCATGCCCCTTTAACAGATACAGATACGGAAACTGAGTCTCAGAGAGTTTAGGCACATCTGACCAAGGTCATGGAGGAGCTGGGAATTTGAGTCCAGGCAGCCTAACTCATTGTGAATTATAACATATGCCAGTCCATAGAAATGCAATATAGCAGCCGCATGGGAGTTGTAAAAATCAGTTCCTCATTCCCACTGGCCACATTTCAAGTGCTAAACAGCCACATGTGGCTAGTGGCTAAACAATAAGGGGAGGTGAGGTTACAAATTTATATTTNCCGTATTAGAAACCAGATATAGGATGTTTTCATCATTGCAGAAAGATCTACTAGGTGGGCACTGCAACAGAAGATTATGGAGTATTTCAAAATCTCAAAGGTTTTTTTTTTTTTTTAATGTCCCAGAAAAATGCTGCTGACATACATTAAGAAAAATAGAATTAAAAACTGCACAAGTGATCTGAGGGATGGGATTATGTATAAATAACATTATTTATCTTGTAAACTTTGCAGATTTTTTAGAATAAGTTACACTTACCCGTCCAATTTGCGGGAACATACTGAAAGAAACCGGCACCATCAGTCCCATTACAAGGATGGTACAAGACAGCTTTAAAGTCCACAGTGAGTTTGGATATCGCAGAAAGAACTGGGTCCTGGAAGAGACAAGGTTACAGGGCATTGTTTTAGAGGCTGGCCCTCTGCTCGAATGGCAGCTCATTGTTTTGCTCACTAGCGTCAGGCCCAGGTTTAAGCATTTCCTGTGCATCCGCTCATTTGATACCATCGTTCTAGAAGTGAGGTGACGTGCCTCAGCAGGTGCTGGCATATGCCTAGGAACACAGAGCTAACCGAGGATAGGGCCTGGAAAGATTCCAGGTTTGCTGGCATCTGCATTTCCACACCTGTCACAAATCAATCCTGCTGTCAGTCCATAGAAATGCAATACAGCAGCCACATGGGAGTTCCAACGGTGATGAAGAGTGTTCAGTAGGGGGGCCACTGAAACTACTTCTTCCTGTCCCTCCCACCAGGTTTGGTATTTGACAAGTTATACAAGAATTTTGACTGTTGTTAAAAGATTTATTCTGACCTGGGGAGATGGGCACATGTCTTACCTTTTATAAAAGTATGAGAAGACTTCAGGAATCAAAGCTGACGTCCCAAACAGCACGACTCTGGATGTTGCTGTATCTTTAACGGCCTAGTAGGAAGAGGAAGGAAGCAGCTCAGCACACAGAGTGAGAGGATTTCCAGGGGTCCTGTAACTCACGACAGAGACAAGCAAACAGCAGCTCTCCTTTCTCACTTAAAAAGTAACGCACTTGCAAAGAGGTGGAGGCTGCACTAGACATGCAAATGTATGCAGGATGGCTGGGGTCAGTGCCAGGAGTAATTAAAGACGGGATTTGCCTCCCCATGGCTCCATTATGGTCTCCATCAGTCTGCCAACCACTCCAAACAAAATACTAAGTATAAGCAAAGGCAGCTTATAGGAAAATCCTCGCTTAGAACCAAATGGCTGTTTTTCTTGGTAGAAATGCTGGTTTTTGCCACTAAGGATCAATCCATGCTTTCCTTTCAATCCAGATTCTGCCACTGGCCTCCCTTTCCTGAATGGCTCCCCAGTTATTCCCACCCCTTCCAATGAAGGCATCCTCCAGAAGCCAAGCTCAAAATGAACCAGCATGGCATCGTACCCACACGTCACGGGCACGAGTCCACGCCTATGCACCCATCTTTTGCCTGTGTAATTAAAAGTGTGCTATACATTTTTATTTTGTACAGCATGTATAGTTTATAACGTCTTGTCATCTTTTCTATTGTATACATTATACAGTGAACATGTAAACGTGATTGACTGTATGGGTTACATGCACAAAAGCATGTGTCCTCAAGGGCCAGGTGGGAGACTTTTGAGGGGAATTCTGACTACAGATGACACTCACGTGTTAACTCCAGAACCCAACCCCTGCGTAAGACACACCTCCACACACAGCACTGCTCTCTCTCTCTGCAAGATAAATGGGCACACACACGCCACACTTCCCTTCCCCGACTCCCCTCCTTCCACGTCCAGCTTCCCAGGACTTGGCCACAGCCTGTCCTCTGGGCTCCCCTCCTAGGCACCTGCTCTCTGCCTATTACACTCACGTCCAGTTCATCTGATCTCTCTGTAGGGAATGCCTTTCCCCCACGAGGACACAAGGAGGGTGGCTTTTTAAATAAACTTTCAAGAATATAAAATAAAATCGCTCGACTTCAGGAAGAAAAAAGTGGCTGCTGAGTGTGGTGTGTTTCGACGTCAGTGGGGTGAGGTGGCCAATCTCCATCTGTCTCACGTGCAAGGGGAAGACACTCCAAACAAGACAGCCGTCATTAGGAGGCACTGGGAGACGAGTTACAGTTTACAACTCAGTGGCTTACAAGGCCAGTCAAGGGAACAACACGGACTAGTCTCCTGAAATCTGATCAAAGGTGCTCCATTACAATCAGATATTGCTGGTTACGTAGTTTCTGAAATTTTAGCCAAAGAAAATAAACCTTTCGGTGATAAAAAAATACTTATGCTTACGCACAGCTGCAGACATTTTATTCTTAAGAAAAAACATCACACCTTTCTTTTACCCTAAATTGAAGTTCCTCCTGGTGAGATGGACTAGATATGCTGGTAGCTAGCAGGGCCAGAGGCCATCTCCCCTCTGGGAGGCCCCACGCTCTGGGCTCCTGGTGACGGTTCGGGTATTGAGAGCCTAGCCCAGTGCCTGGCGGCCAGAGGTACAAAGGAACAGCTTGTGGATTCGACACTTGCTCTCTCTCTCTCTTCAGCTGCATGAGAACGGCTCACGCCACCACCAGCACCTTGCAGTTAAAACTGAGTTGAAAAGAAGCTCAAACATACGTCCACACAGAGAGCTGCACGTGAATGTTCAGAGCTGCATTATTCATCACAGCTCAGAACTGGACACAACCCAAACGCCCATCGCCTGGGGAATGGAGAAGCAAAACTGTGCGACATCCACACCGTGGAATATGCTCAGAGATGAAAAGCAACAGACTATCGATACATGTGAAAAGGCATATGAACCTCAAAAGTCATAGAAGCTGGACACACAAAAAAACTATTGTACAACTCATTTATATGAAATTTCCAGAAAAGGGCCTACTATGAAGACATGGCACAGATCTGTGTTTTCCTGGGGCTGGGCGTGGGAGGGGACAGTGACTGTCAGTGGGCATGAGGGAAATGTTTAGGGTGATGACAATGTTCTAAAATTGGACTGTGGTGATGGCTGCATGACTTTAAATTTACTAAAATTCATCAAACTGTACTCTCGCAATGAATTTTATAGTATGTAAGTGACACCTCACTAAAGCTGTTAAAAAACATCTCTTTAGGATAGTTTCTTAGGCATAGAACCTTCATTTCAAAAACAATGTTATTTTATTTCTGGCAGCAATTTCCTTCCTTGTTATTTGCAATGATCTTGTCCCTACCATAAATTGTTTAGAAAGGTGGCCATTATCTTCAGACATGCCATTGGATGGACTGGTAGAAACATCATTGCATGTATCTGACGGTTTATAATTCAGCTTTGTGAATCTTGTTAAGATTTAGGGTAACATGTTTCATGAGCCGAATGATGAGGTAGCCATCTTTTCTGAGCTCCTCTTTCAGACACGCTGGGCAGAAGGCTGTCCAGCTGGTTAAGGGGGCGGCCTGGACGCTCACACTGTGAGATGCTCAGTCATTCTCTCTGCTTCATATCAGGGACTAGACCATGCTGCTCTTTAGGCTATTTGCCAACTGCATCATGTTACAATTCTTCAGCTATAGTCACTTCACAGAAACCAAAAATAAAATCTCACTTGCTAAAAAAATATTTCTTAAAAAATCCGTACCCAAAATGAAATGACCATAAGCTATTGGAGGTTCTTAGAGCTAAATGCATAGTCACTGGGCTGAATTGAAGAAAAGAATAAACTATTTAATAGTAAAAAGAACATTAAAAGTATTAGAAGAGTTTTAGATCAAAGCATTGGATTTTCTTAGGCCACGCCATCCTTGACAGCAAATTGGTTCTTAAAGATGAAGAAAAATCTGCTGTGAGGTAGAGAGGGAGGGTTTCTCTTAAATGCAGAGAGGGTGCCCACTGACTTCCACAAGTACAGAGCAGGCTGGGAGAGTGGATGCTGAGCTCGAAGAACATGCCACATCTAGAGAGAGGCCTCGCATTTGGCAGACGCCCATCTGTGATAGTCTTCTGGGTCAACCTGGCTAGGCTGTAGTACCCAGTTATTTAATCAAACATGAATTGAGGTGTTGCTGTGGGGGTGTTATATAGAGGTGATTAAAATCTACGATCAGTTGACTTTAAGGTGCTCACACCCAACAGGGTGGGTGGGCCTTGTCCAATCAGTTGAAGACTTTAATAGCAAAATCGGAGGTTTCCCAAAGAAATTCAGCTTCCAGATTACAGCATCAGCTCCTGAGTTCCCAGGCTGCAGGCCTGCCCTACACATTCCCAGCCCTACAACTGCATAGCCAATTATTTAAAGTAAATCTCTTACTATATATGTATGTAGATAGATATCCTATTGGTCCTATTTCTCCGGGGAACCCAGACTAATGCACCATTTTTTAAGCACCAGGGTGCAAGATGTAAAATCAGCATAATGAGGGAAGATAGGAAAAGAAAAGGTTAAAGTGAGACATGAATTTGTTACTGGGTCTCAAACAGAAAATTCAATTCTTTGCCCAAAAAGCAAGCAGCTACAGCTCCATCATGTCCCCCTACCTTTGTCCCAGCTCTTTTGGAATAGCCTATGACATTGCCTTCCTTGTCCATGACCTCGATCCCTCGCACAGGCTCAAAACTTCGGGATGCGACAGCATTCACCCCACTGACTTGGGCTGTGGATGCGCAGAAGGGAACACACAGAGAGTTTCAGTCCAGTGAAGAAAAACCTTTTCTGGTGCCAAGACTTTCTTGGATGGCTGTGCTTCTCTGACCCTCAGTGGTCCCCTGACACGTGCTGGGCCAACCGCGCTCTCTCCTGGGGCTGTGGAGCTGGGCTGGGACTGCTGGCCTCTCAGACTTGGATCTTGACTATGACCCAGCACCAGGTTCTAACACCCCTGGAAGTCTAGCCTGGCTCCCTGACAGGCTTCCAGAAGGAACCCCAGGGGTCCCTGAAACATGCTCCTACTTCTTTGCTTTAGCTGGTTTGACCAGGTTTCTGTAATATAATTTCCCAAATGTTACCACTGACATTGACATTCTGCCAATTCTTCAAAGTGCTGTGATTCCCAAACCCAAACGCAGAGTATGAACTTGCAGGCTGGCAAACTTAAAATAGTTGGTTAATATCTCTGTCACTCCCTTGAGGTCAGACCAGCAGGATGGAAGCCCCTACACCACTACTTCTTTCTGTGCGACCCTAGGAAAAGTTACTTAACCACCCCCACCCCCCTCACCTCAGTCTCCCCTTAAATGGGAATAATAGTATTACCTACCCATAAATGGTCAGGATTAAGCGAAACAATACATGTAGAAGGCTTGTACAGATAGTCTTTAAAGTGTAATTGGTGTCTCCAGGTTTGTGTCCATCCTTTGACAATCAAAGGGGTTATCTACAGAGAGAGTGTCACCTCTCAAACCACAGCCCTAATTTGGGTCTGGAGCCATTAGTCAGCTGAAGGTGGTGGCTATCATCAGCCACAATGTGGCCAAAGGACCTGAGTGTCCCCAAAGATGTGAGAAAGGCTCAGACCACAAAGACTGCATGCTTCCTGCTTACCGAGAATGATGACAGACAAGGCTTTTCTTATCAAAATGTTGTTCAGGGAAAACTTGATTTGGAGTAAACGAGGGACTAACTAGAAAAGAAAACAGAAAAATCATTATTACATGGGACCAGAAAGTCAGCTGAACACACTCGACAGCAGAGAATTAGCACCAAACTAGTTCCTATTACAGGTCGCTGCCAGGGCTGGCCGTGTTTGTTTGTTTGTTTGTTTTTTGGTGCAGCACTGAGGTGTTCCGATCATCAGGGGAATACATGGAGGCTTCGAGAAGTGACATAACTTGTCCAGAGTCACTGAGCTGTTAAGGAATTGAGCCAGATGACAAACCCAAGCTTATCATCACAATATCCTGACATCAAGAGCAATATACAATTTGTATAACATGTTTATGGAGCATAAATTAATTTTTTAAAAAGATAACAGTACTGAGCAAATGCCTAAAAACCTGGAATATTCATATGATTATATAGAGGTGATAGGGTTAGAGATGACTTGTTTTCTTTATGTTTTAGTCAGACTTTCTAATTGTTTAAGTTGGAACAGAGATTTGTAATCAGAATAAAGGATTTTTTTTTTTAAGTTTGAAGAACAAAAAAGATTTGACAGAAATTTAAAATACTTACTCCAAAAAACGTTGTAGAAGCGATTGCTCCTGCCCCTAGTAACACAGTCTCATAGGGGCGACGATTCTAGGGAAAACAGTCTCATAGGGGCGACGATTCTAGGGAAAATCAAAAGCACATAGCAAATACCACCGTTTTACCCAGTAAAGATAATCAAAACAAAAAATAACTCCTAAGGAAATAACAAAACTGCAGCTCTCTGGGCCTCGTAAAACTCACATAACTTGCGTTTCCGTTGGTGATGTTGAAAGCAGTATTGTAGGCATAGAAGGACAACTGCGGAAGGACAGAGGCAAATAAATCACATTTTGGTTTCGAGAACAGAATTTAGTAATCGTGAAATAGAAATAATTCCTACCTGAGGTAAAATCATTGACTTCAGACTTTTTACTGACACCAGTGACAAAAATAGCTTAAAAAAAAAAAAAAAAAAGCAAAGTTATAGTGTTTGGGGGGAAGGTTTGGGGGGAAGGTGGGCTAATAGGAGCAAGAATTGTCATCATTCCCAGAGGAAATGTGGAACTGAGCTGGGACAAGGAGAGGAAGGTGCCAGTGCAGGCAGCTATAGGTCGGTGGACAAGGAATGCTACTGAATGGGCACCAACTGGGCACCGAAGACACACAGGAGTCTCACAGCAGTCCTTGTCTCTGAGACTCGCAACTGTGCAGGCCATACTTGCAAGGGGATGCAGACCAGGGCAGGTGTGGAAGTGAAGAAGGGCTCGGCTGGGGCCCATCACAGCATCCCTGGTTGCACTTTTCCTTGCCCTATAGCTTAACAATAGATTGTCCCCTGTGACTTGACCCAGAGCTTGGAACGACCGCTGACATAGAAATTTGCCCTGACACTTACAATGAATGCCCTCATGTGCAATGTTTATGGTCTAGCATTCTTTCCAGACTACTCCCATCTTTGTCCCTGGATTGTTTATGCCACCAGAGGACCACGCTGCCAGAGCGATGGCTCCGTGAAGCGCAGAACCCCCAAAACCATCACATATCCCCTGGAATAATGCTCTGATTTCCCCTTAAGTACCCTAAGCCGGACCAAGAAAGTAAGGCAGCTTTTGCAGGTGTTAACCTGCTGCCTTCTCAGATCACCCGTGCTCTGATAACGCTTATTCTAAACCTCTCAACTCCTGTGTGGGTCTGTTGGCTGAGATGCACGCAGCTGACCTCCAGTTACAGAAGTGACAGAAGAGATGCTGTCACTTTGTGTGAACACCTCCTGAGAGCCAAGGCAGGTGGCCTGTCTGGGGGCAATTCCAGGTCTCGGTGAGGGCCTGCATCAGGGCGAAGGCTTGGGGAGAGAAGGTCAAGGACAATTATGTGGGCCTGTGGCAGGAAGCACATCTTAACTCTTAGATCTCCTTCCATAGGGCTTTAAGCACACTAGGAGGTCAAAGAAAGGATTACCTTGTGACACCATGGATGCTGACTGGATAAGCGGGTGTGGGGTGGGGCTATATGAATAGATAAGGGTCAGAGGTAGGGGATCCAAAACCACCTATCAGGCAGTCAGGGGTCCAGCACTGGAGGACACAAGCCCCCAGGTCAGGAGATGGGCGGACATCTTCCTCAACACCCCCCCCACACACACACAGTGGCAAAGGGCAGCTTACTCACCATGGGCGCCGTGAAAGGCAAAAGAGCTGCCAAAGAAGAGAAGATGGTCAGCGACTACAAAGAGGCCAGAGGAAGGCACTGCCCGCCCGACAACCCGCTTCCCTGCCTCCTTAAGGCACAGATGTCAACGATGGTTTTTACTCATTTTTATTTTCCTAATACAAATAATAACTATGTGCCTATGGCAAAAATTTAAATCCGCACAGTACAGAGAGATCCGACCATGCTCCCTAGTCTCTCTCGCTGAAGGCAGTTAACTGGACCCTGTTCAGCCTGTCACAAGGATTTAATAAGTCTGGATACCACGATTTATAATAAGAAATGTGTATTTGCTCTCATTTCCTGTTCCAAACACAAAGAAACTAAAACCCTTAGGATTTCCTAAGTGAGATTTCAATAAACGTAAAAGGAGTGTCTTTTGTAATTCATAACACGCCCTTCAACCACACCTGAGCTTATTATGTTAGTGAGGTGACTTTTAGAAAGCCCCTAAGGCTGAGGTTGGTTTCCAGGGCAACTAACCAGGTGAACTAACCACCTTTTGGCCCCGCGCCCCCAACCTCCACTTCTAGGGAGAAAAGAGGGGCTGGAGGTTGGGCTAATCACCAATGGCTAACGATTTAACCAACCAGGCCAACTTAACGAAGCCTCCATTTAAAATGCTGACTGAGCAGGTTTGGGGAGCTTCGTGGTTGGTGAGCACACGAGGTTACGGGTAGGGTGGTGTATGACAGCTTCTCGCCCTTTCCCCCATACCTTGCCCTAGCGCTTCCATCTGGCTGTTCCTGAGTTATATACTTCTATAATAAACTCGTAGTCTAGTAAATAAGCTGTTTCCCTGAGTTTTGTAAGCTATTCTCGCAATTTTGAACCTAAGGACGAGGTCGTGGGAACTTCTGATTTATAGCAGGTCGGTCAGAAACACAGGTGACAACCTGGACTTTGAATTGGCATCTGACGGGCAGGGGCAGTCCAGTGGGACTGAGCCCTTAATTTGTGGGATCTGACACTAACGCCAGGTAGACAGTGTCGGAATAGAGTTAAGATTGTAGGACACCCAGCTGGTGTGAGGGTTGATGGTGTGGAAGAAGCTCGCACACATTTGGTGTCAGAAGTGAAGGACCAAGAGTGTTGGGAAATGAGTGTTTTTCCTTCCCAAGATGTACCAGGAATAATGCAAATTCTCACACTTTTTAAACACACAGCACTTATCTATACAAACAGGTTCACTATCCACTGCTCCATACTTTGCTTTTTTCTCCTTAATACTAGTCCTGGAGATCTATTCATCCATATTCACATGTAGAATTTACCTCATTCTTTTAAATGAATTATTTAACTACAGTCTGAATTGTTGGATATTTATGTTGTTTCTAGTTTCCTGTGTACGATATAGAAAGAACTGTAGAATTGGAAGGACCCTATACAATTATTCCCCTCACTGTAGTTATGAAAGAGAGAACACCAAATGGGATCCCTAATACCGGCACTTAAGGGACCATCAGTGATATCCGGTTATGTACTTTAGGGCATGATGGAGCAGGCCTGTCCTCTCACTCCCAAAACCCAGATCTTTCCATAGGACTGGACACAGCTCTGTGGCCCAAACCTGCTCTTCTCCACTATCGACCCCAGACTCTTCAAACGTTCTTTTTAAGCTATGGTTTCCAGACTCACCGTCAGAAATCCTTCTAGGGAAAAAAAGCAATTAAAATAAGGCAGGCAGAGTTTTCTCTTACAAACCACATCTTCCCAAACCACTTCTGAAAATTAGAATCAGCTTACCTGCAGGTCGGAAAAGAACAGGGATCAATTCGCTGTTGTCAGGGTGCACTGTTGACTTCGAAAGCATAAGCACAAAGGTTAGTTTGATGTTTGGTTTCGTTAGTTTAGGAGGCTAAAAATTAGGAAGGGGCTGAAACTTACAAGACTTCTCTTCCAAGCTTCTTGTATCTAAAAAGAGAAAAAACAAGAAATAGTTTTTAAAGGTGGCTTGGCAGCAAACAAATCTCTCCTGCCTCATTCCTAATGCTGCCTTTGCTCTACCTTTCAAAGAGTAAAGGGTGGAACTGATGAATACCACATGGACAGAGCACATCAGAATAAATGAATCAGACAAATGAAGGAATAAAAGAACAGGCAAAGAGATGATTCATATAAAGAAAAGGACCAAAACATTAAAAGGCTCTAAGTGTCTGACCTTGGAAGAGACTCAAGGCCAATACCTAATTTATCCCTCAGGTGAGTCAGAGTTCAGCCTGGCTTAGGGCAGAGCAGGCTGTGTGCAGAAGACACACCACGCCATTAGCCAAGTCACCTGCAACAGAGCCCAGATGTGAGCCCAGAGGCCTCAACAAGTTCTCAGAAAAACCAACTTAAATCTGTGAGCTTTCCACAGGTGGCCTCATGACACTGATGTTTGTGGGCTCTGGAAAGCCTCATACACTGCAAGGTAGGTAACAATTACTTGGTTTGCGTCTTTGGACAGAAAGGGAACCCTGCCCTGGGACACTGCCTCTAATGGGAAATAGGTTCTGACTTCCGAAGACTGCCTGAATTCTGTAGTTCCCCATGAGGCTCCAAGAATCAGCTATGGAGAATCCCCACTAATGTCTGTTACCTATGAATCATAGGAACCCTGTGATTGTCCCCTTAATCCTAGTTCCTACTACTAGTACCTAATACTGATCTGATTTACGAGAAGGAATTCTAACTACATTTAAAAAACTACTCCAGTTTGAAAAGTTGATCCCTTGGGCAGTGTTTTCAATGATAAGGTTCTACCAGATTTCAGACTATGCAGTGGGATCACCTGAAGGCAACCACACCCAGCCTTGACAGGCACACCCAAGCACAGGCAGGCACAACAGACTTACACTTTGGTCCTCCAAGTCACGAATAGATGCATCTTCATTTGTTAAAAGTAGATGCCTTGATTTTTCTATTTTTTCCTACAATCAGATATAAAGAAATTAAGCCATGAGCTCATCACTGCTCAGATTTATCCACAGATTTAGGAATCAAATGCTTGTCACATCTGATTTCAATGTGTAGCCAAGGCCCTCTACTCCCTGAGAATTTCCTTTAGGATCCATTAGGATGGTCCCATGTGTCATTCCAGTTCGGACCTCCCGGCCACCAGCCAGCTCCAACTGACTCCACTAGTGCTGCCATTACACCCTCCCATCTCCGCACCCCGTTCTTCTCTGATGTCAACTGTCTCAGGGAATAACATTCCCATCTGCCTGGCTGTGCAAGTCAGAAACCTGGAAGTCCCTTCTCTCTCACTCACTCCTCATCTAATCGATCCAGTTTTATTTCCTCTCTTTTTCACTTAATTTGAGGGGAAAAAATTAAATACAGAAAATACAAAGAATAATCGCATGCTCGTAATCCATTACCTCATCCAGAATAACTGTGAACGTTCCGTTATATTTGTTTCTAATGTTTTTTTCCAAAAGGGCCATCACCTTCAGTCTCATTTTCTTCCCCATTCTATCAGAGGTAACCACTATTATAAGTTTAAAGTATAAACTTACAGTCCATTTTTTTATACTATACAAAGATAAATATATCCATCTGATATGGGACATGACTTATAAAATTATCTTTTAGCAGAAAATGATACAGAACATCTCTGCAGAGTTCTTAATCTTTTTAGTAAATGTAGTTAAATCTTTTCTTTCCTCCTTTTTTTTTAGGAGAAAGACCCTCTCCCTCAAATTCTGATAATTGTCCTGAAACTGGTGACTCAGATCCTCTGACTATTGGTAAGGATCATCAGCCCATGGTTAGCATAAATAGTATTAGGCCAGACAGGGCCTTAGCATCTGAGAGGGGAGGGGACTTTAGGCCAAAGGTCTTTTTCTCCTCTTTAAGAAATTTATTAACCCTTTACTCGCTTAACAGGCAAATCAATAATAGAAATTGGGGGGGGGATGATTTAAATAACAAGTTTGTATCTTCTTTTCCTTGCCTAGGGACTGAGGTGGCACTTCAGCAGGAAACCCAAGACCCTGTCATGACTAAGGCAGAGGGAAAGAACTCCATGAAACTCCAATAGGCAGGGACTACAACCCTTCTCAGCAAGAAGCAGATACGGAAGAGACCTCCTGTCCTTCCACATCCATACTAATAAAGGGGTTCATGGCTCTTAGACGTTAGGCAGGAAAGTTAGGTAGGGGGTTTCAGGTCTGCCTGCAAAGACACTGAAGTCATTCTATCCTAGAAGGGGTCTGCCCTAATCTACCTACAATTAAGCAAGCCAGAAGGCATTTTTAGGCTAAAAGTAATTTCCACAAAGAAACAAGCAAGAGAATTAGGTACCAGTTTAAGCCAGTCACTCGCACCAGGGCAATGAAGACCCCAATGACCTTCAATTCACCTGAGCCTCATTATATCACCATTATAACATGCACGTGCCCAGAAATTCATTAATATCATAACACACACTACTGACTGAATTCTGGCTGGGAACGAACATGAGCAGAAAGCAAATGATGAATCACTGAGTCCTGTCAGTCTTAGCTGTCAATCAAGGAAAACCACCCCTCTAAGAAAGGTAACTACTAACAGCAAATAAGAATAAAAACCCTGAAGTCTACGTCACCAGGCCTTTGAGCCACGCTTCTCTTGCTCAGGCCCGCTTCCATGTCTGGGAGTGTACTTTCCCTTCTAATAAAGCTTTTCTTTTCTGCTGTGTTTCGGTGTCTTGCTCAACTCTTTGTTTGAGACATCAAAGGCCTGGACGATGTGCGGGGAGGGGATCCCCACTCTCTGGTAACATATCCATAAACAAATATGCAGTATTGTTTTTTTCAGGTTGTAATTTGCATAAATGTTGTATGCATCTTGCTTTTCTACTAAATATCACAGATACCATGTTCTTCGATTTAACATCATATATATTATGTTTCTACTTAACAGCATTTGTTGGTAACTAGATCATCCCTTAACAGCTAATGAATATTCCACAATATTTTTCTACCAATGGACATTCAGGTTGTTTCTTGTTTCTCCATTATAAACAAGGCTGAATGAAACATCTCGAGCACAAGGATGGGAGTGTCCCTTTGGGTCTGGCCCTAAAGGGTCATCCCTGGTGACAGAACATTTCCTTTACATCCCTCAGCCACACCTGATTCAAGCCCTCATCTTTCACTTAGAAGCTGAGCCCTCCCCTGAACAGACTGCCTTGTCTACAGTCTCGTCTTCTGTGGTTATTCACCATACTGACCGAAGAGACCCTCAGAAACACACACCTTGCCCTGTAGGCTAAGTGCAAACTCCTCTCATCTGAATGACACACAAGGCTCTTCAAGAACTGCCTGGTTCCCCTGCATAAAAAGCCCCAGTGATGGGGTGACCTGCTCTCCTCCCCTGGGTTTGCTTACAGCCCCCCCTCTCTCAGCCTCCCCCCAACACCTTCCCTCACTTCCCTGCTGCACAGCGCCCTTAGATTGGTAGGCGAAGGTCTGTCACTAGCATTGCCAGTCTGTCCTCCAACCAGGGAGGTTTGTTTTAATCCCCT
This sequence comes from Eidolon helvum, assembly GCA_000465285.1. NCBI lineage: Eukaryota > Metazoa > Chordata > Mammalia > Chiroptera > Pteropodidae > Eidolon > Eidolon helvum. The sequence continues at coordinate 33,285 of KE794457.1, forward strand.
CAGAACCACCAGCACCTGGCCCAGGTCTTGGTATTACCTGTTAAATGGATGTCTGCTTTTAGGTATTATCCTTCCAATCTGACAAGCTCATTGAGAAGGAATAAAAACATGAAAATATATGTGGATTCTGTTATTTCAACTGCTTTCAAAAGGGGTACAATCTTCACATTTCAGAATAAAATGTGAAATTCATTATCTCGGAATACGAGAAAATACTTACAATCGAAATGATCAAATTTGTAGGATCCAATAACTCTGTCCACTGAAGAAATCTCTGAATAAAAGACTTAAGAGGGGAAAAGCACCAGAGAGGTTAATGGCAACAAAAGAACAAAGATATATGGTAATAACGGTTAACATTATTTTTAAGAACCTGATAGTGTCATCTACCTGCAGCATTTCCTGGATTGTTTACAACATCCCCATCCTACAGGTAAGAAAGCTGAGGCTTAGAAGGGCTCACAAACATACTCAAGGGGGAACCCAGCCAGTAAGACAGTAGCCCGTGCTCTTAAACACTCCAATATCAAATTGCTCTTGAGGATTAAAACCCCAGACTTGGGGTCAAATGGACCTACGTTCATATCCCATATATGACCCTGAACCAACTACCTAGAAAGGTCTCAGAATCTGGTTCTTCACCCTGTTAGAGTTGTTGTAAGGCTTAACTTGGGTCAAAAAAAAACGTATGCCCCAGCAAGGCCTCAATAAAGGCAGCTCGGGTGACATGTGGAGAAAAGAGGCATGGTTTGCTCCAAAAAGCCACTGAACTTTGCAGTGGTTCCAGCTTTGAGTCCTGGCTCTGCCGGGACAACTTGGGGTCCCTGTCCCTTCTCTACTTCCCTACCTAATAAAACCCAGGCGGGGCCCTACTTTAGGTAAGGACTGAAAGAGAACATCCTACAATTGTGCTCTCCGATTAGCCACATGTAGCTATGGAGCCCTTGATATGTGGCCAGACCAAATGAAGATGTGCTGGATGTGTAAAACATACACCGGATTTCTAAGGCTTAATACAAAAGACAATGTAAAATATCTCACTAATAATTTTGATGCATATTACATGTTGAAATGTTAATATTTTGCATCTATTGGGATAAATACAATGTATTATTCAAATTAATTTCACCTTTTTTTTTTTTTAGGCGAGGCAACCTTTGGTTGACCTCACAGATTGCAAGGACCTTGTCAGTTTACAATCCCTTATTTCTTAATTTTTTACACCTACAGCACCTGGTCTTCCTAGGTAGTCTCCCATACAAGTACTAACCAGGCCCGACCCTGCTTAGTTTCCGAGATCAGACGGGATCGGGTTTGTTCAGGGTAGCATGGCCTTGGACTCTTTTTGCCTTTTTCAATGTGGCTACTAAAAATTTTTAAATGCTCTATATGGCTCCCATCATAGTTCTATTGAACAGCACCGCCCCAGACGGCGTGGAGGCGGAGCCTGTTACGCGTGTCAGGCGGCGCACAATCTCACCGTCCGGAGCCCCGAGCCTACCGAGGTTGGGAGGCTGGGAACTCCCGGGAGGACCTGTTCCTCTCCAATCTGATGCAACCTGATGCTCAGCAACAGCTTGGGCAGCAAAGGGCCTGTGAGGCGAGACTGACTGCTCATTTTTTAGGGCGATCTTTAGGGTGACTTTGTGGCGACCCTCCCTATACAGGCCTAGAGTAGAAGTGACGCACGGGTTACAGCCGTGGCCGTCGGCATCCGACAAGCATGGGTGGTCCCTCGATCTCCTCCGGGGGTCTGAGGTCGGAAGGTGGATGGTGCGACCACGTGGCCTGTCCAAGGTCACCCGGGCCAGCCGGCGACTCTAGGTGTCGCGCCCCTTGCCCTCCCCACTGCCCCCAGCCGAGCGGGTCGCAAGCCGTACTTGGCGTTCGGTGATCCAGAAGCGCACGTTGGGCTCCATGCGGGCGGCAGCGCCACTGCACCCTGGGAGCCGCGCGGCCCCTGCGTTTCCTCTTCCTCCTGCTCCTCTTCCTGGGACTTAGTGATGGCTGGAGAGGCCGCCGCCTCCAGGCCAGGCGCGGAGGAGGAGCCGGGCAGCGTGCCCCGCCCCTGGTGCGCGCGCGCCCTCTGTGCTGGGTCCCCAAGCCCGCGCGCTCGCTGCTGTGTCACCACGCGCCAGCCCCCGGGACCCCGTCTCTCCCGGGTTCCCGCATGTTACCATCTGCCACCTCCTGGGTTCCCGCGCACCTGCTGCTTTGTGTCACCGACTTCCAAGCCCCCAAATCCCACACCTCTACCCCCACTGGTCCTCTGAGCCTTGCTCTCCCACAGACTGTCATTTCAACCCTGCTCTACCCCTTAGGGTAGCAAGGACGCTCTCAGGCCCGGAGGAGTTACCTACGGGAACCCCTGCACCTAACCTAAGCTTTTGGGCATTACCCTTGAAGGTCCCTTCAGTCGCCCCTTAAGTCCAGTGTACAAGTATTGGAGACAGTCAGGAGCGGTTACGTAATTTTCGTGGCCCAATGAAAATCGAAAATGTGGCGCCCCATTTTAAAAATTGAGAAAGTCGACATCAGAGCATTAAACCTAGCCCCGGGCTCTGCCACCAGCCAACTGTGAAGCCCACGCTGGTACAGACGACTCTTTCCTGTCAAGCCCAACAGTTTTCTCCAGGGATGGGGCAAATCCAGTTCTTTAGGTTGAATACCAACCAGATCAAGTAGGGACCACCTGTAGAGAAAAAAATGCACCTTCCTTCTTTACATGCTCCTGTCCCTTTCCTTCCCCCCTTCTTGGGATGGGCAGGGGCTGTATGTGTTGGTGGAAGGCAATATGGCTGTTTAGGGTGTTCAGGGGGTCCTCAGGAGTCCTGAGATGGGGACTCAGCACCACCCATTATTAGTTGTGGGACCCTAGTCAAGTCAATCTCTCCAGGTCTGTTTACTCATCTGTAAAACGAGAATAGTAATTGTACTTACCCCAGAGTTTGGTTGATAATCAAAATACATGAAACATGTAAAGGCCCTAAAACAGCACTGGGTCCATTGGAAGCGGTCAGTTTAGGCCGTTAACACCCAACTGGCCTATTCCCACCACTGCCTTCCCTACAGGAACATGAAAGGTGCTCCTGGTTTTCTTCAGGCCCATGGGACTTCTCAGCTCCTTTTGCTCAGCTCACCTGGCTCACTTTCCCAAAGGCTTCAAGAGTTCATCTCCTCTTCCAGGAAGCCTTCCCTGATGCCCATAGCTGGGTAAGGTGTCCCTCTTCACCTCAGTGACCCCCGTATACATCGACTGTACCATATATTTAGCACACCTGTACTATTATTATGTTGGCCCTACCGGCAACTATGTCACAAATCCAGCCCAGATGACTTCTCTGTGCCCCTCTTGGGATCCTTACAGTCTGGTCTTAACAAAAGAGCTAGTGATCCTCTTAGAACAAATGCCATAGCTCTTCTCAAAATTGTCCTGATGTTTCTCTTATCAGAAGGGAACCCAAAGTCCTTGGCTTCCCCCTAGGCGCTCTGGGATTATTACCATTCTCCTCCAGCCCTGGGGCCCTTCCATTCTTCACGTCCCCAAACATGCTCTTGCTCAGGCCTTTGCTTGGAACCTTCTTATGCCTCCAACTCCCCTTTTATATACGTTTTCTCTCACTTGATTCTCATCAAAACCCTGAGACAGGGACAATTACTGCCCTCATCTTACAAGTGAGAAACAGAACTGGAGAAACAGCCGCTCTCCCAAGGCCTTCCCTGACAACCTACCTAGAACAGCTGCAGTTCTCTGCTCCACTCTGTTGTCCTTCCACACTATGCATTTTTCTTGTTTCTTGTTTCCCCCTCTAGAATGTAAGTGCATGAAGAAAAACGGTTGTTTTCTTTTGTTCACTCGTGGCATGTGGTAGGCCCTCAAGGATTTACTGAAACAATGAATAAATGCTTCCATTTCTCTCCTGCCCCCTAAACAGTTCTTTAGGCCAGGACCTTACTCATCTTTGTGGGCCATGAGTTAAATGCTCAAGAAATGTGTTTTGATATAATTAGAAAACTAGAGCCCCACAACATAAGTCGAATCAACAAATTAATGGTGTTAAAAATGCAAATATCTTAAAATGTTTTTATTATATACTTTACATCAAGCACTTCAGAAAAGAATTCAATTACAGTGATTTCAAAATTTAATCCCTAGATTCAATAAATATCCTTTATAATTATACTCAATCAGTATGCAGAAATGTATGTAGACAGTCAGCTAACAAAATAAGTAAAATAACTATATAAACTGTAAATCTCAGGGATGAGGAACATGCATGATCAGTTAAGTCACTTTGCCACTGTATTTTTTTTAAACATGATTCACATTCATTTCAATCACATTTTCATCCACTCCAAGAGTTAAATTGGATGGCTGATGCTAACAAAACTATGATCTTTATTACCTTCAAAGAAAATTCAGTTTAATACAAAGAAATTCAAGAAGAAAATTTAGGACCCTTGATCAGAGGCTTTGGATACTTGTGGTAGGTACTATTCTGGTGTACACGAAGGTTCAAGTTAGGCTAAGAAGAGCGTTCCCCTTTGAAGACATGATCAAAGAAAGAGGTAACCTAGGCATTCTATAAACTAGCTAGCCATCAAGAAAAAACTCATATGAGTAACTAGCCATGTTTAAAATACCTTAGCCATTGTTATAAAAACGAAACTTCTAGAGTAATATTTACGAATATAAGCATAATTGGTTCTTTGCCTTCTATACATCATCATCCTTGAAATGCTAAGTGAGTTCCAAGTGTGGTTCTTTTAAGACGCTGCAGGTGCACATGGAATGATTTACTGATTTACCTTCTCAAAGTACTCTTTGGAAGCAGTCGGATGGGGCTTGATCTGAAAATATGAAAACATTTCATTAGATAACTGACTGTAAGATACAGTCTAAAAAGTGAGTTTTTTAACTTTTTAAAGATTGGTATCTTTCTTTTAAAATACTTGGATGAAAGTTACAGTAATGGCCTGCCTAATCCCGGGTCCCATCCCCACCTCAGTAGTGTCGCCCATCTGCAGCCCGCCCTGCTTCCAGGGTGGGCTCCTGTGGATATTCCAGGCCAACAGCTCTTGAGGAAGTGAGGACCTGGGACCCTCTGCTGGGGTCCTACTGCTTTTGGAAAATAAACCTACCGTCGGAGAATCCGGTGTCCAGTTTGCGGGGCAGACTTCTCCATGGACTTCCACAAACTGGAATGCCTTCACCAGGCGGAGGGTCTCTTCCACGCTTCGGCCCACGGGGAGATCATTGACGCTCAAATGCTTGATGACTCCATTGGGGTCAATTATGAAGAGACCTCTGTATCAGAACTTATCCTCATTAGTACAACAGTACCAGAATCAGAGTCCAACTTCTACCCTGTTGTCTTTGCCTCTCCTTACTAAAGCATTTTTTAAGTCTATCATATGCTTAAAAATGGGGTTCTGTTATACAAAAAGCTTATCATATCTTATTGACAGATACTTTACAGCCTGGAAAACAGGCAGTATGGTCACATTTACAAATGTGACCTGAATGTCACACAGTATCTCAAAGTCACAGAGAGCAGAACTGTCTTTACTTATTAGTGATTCAGCAGGCATTCTCTAGGCTGCTGTATCAACTCTTGGCAAGTGACCACAGGCAACTGGGAAGGGACAGAGATGTAGTTTATCTATATTCAGTAAATACTTATGAAATGAGTGATTTCTTGGGCAAATGGGGGAAAATCCCACAGAGAAGTTTTTGCAAAAAGGATTCGGTCTACACAGAGCAGAAATGTAAAGGAAAAGCCCAACCTGTCACTCATCAACACTTGGCAGCAATGTAATCAGATGACCCACCTGTGCTCACCTCCTGCACAAGTGCCAGTGTCACTATGACATATGCAGGTATGTTTAACGCACAGGTTTTAATAGTCTGTCTTAAAAGGGTGTGGCATTCCTAGTGTTAATCACTCCGGGGTGAAAAGGCAAGTTAGAGAAAACTCGCAAGGTAAAAAGGTGCTTTTCCCTCCCTGGGCCCTTGGGGGTCTGGCTTTCAGGCCTAACGGGTCCTGATGCATGTTCCTGGGAAGTGGAGCCAAACTGGATGGAGTCCACGGTGTAGATGCAGGCGCAGAGCTAGGATGGGGCAGGGCCAACTGACTCCATAAAGAAGGCCTTATCTTACAAGCCAGACCCGGCATCTTCTCTCGTCGATCTTAATAGTGAAACCAGTAGGGAGTTATCTGCAGAGTTAGCAAGATCCGACAGGGAAGGATCCTGGGAAGAAAAAGCCAGCACTTTTTCTCCTTCCCTGGCCAACTCTGTTAAGGGTAGGCTTTAATTCATTACAGGCAGTCAGTAATCCCCTTGGAGCAAAAAGGCCCAAGCTCTAGGTGGCTCCCAGAGCTACAATTCCAGGTATAATGCTAGAGGAAAGCAGACCAGAGGTCAGCCACCAGACAGGGCAAGTGAGTGGATTCAAGGCAGCCTCCAGCAAGACTGAGTGATACATCCAACTGGCGTCCTTGCCTGCTTTCTGAAGGTCAAGTTCCACCCTCCTTCACTCAGTGGCCATCAAGATGCCACTTCTAAGGCCTAAGTACTCATCCCTCTCAGGAAGGTTGTGTTTGAATGTGGGACTGTTAAAGACAGGAAGAAAGCTTTGCACTCAAAGGACTAAAGGTCTAACCAGAGAATGAAAGACAGAAATGACATTCTGGGACAAGGGTCATAACAGCTACCAGGACCTGTGCTAAAAGCATTAGCTACATCTTATTTCGTATTCATAACCAACCGTGAGGTACATTCTTATACTAGTTATAAAAAAATTGTGACTCAAAAGAGGTTAAGCAACTTGTTCAAAGCCACAAAGCTATTAAGTAGATGAGTTAAAAAAATTAAACTCCAGGAGTTTTTGATTCCAGGCTTTATGAGACCTTATCCATTCCAGGATACTGACTCCTATCCTGCTAGTCTTCCCTTCTCCAAATGTGCCAGGACTGTTCCCCCCCGTGAAAGTGGCTCCCAGCCAGGAAGAGTAAAGTAGTATGACCATCCAGACACGACATCCTTCTTCAGAAAGACACACAGGGCGGTGCAGGGGGCAAATGTGTCTAGGCCATTTCTGAAGGTGCCAACCCTCAGAGGGGCATTCATCAGTGCTTCTTAAAAGGTTAAAATGAAGGATTTTTGGTTTTCAGATTGCTTTCCCAAGTCTCTATAGATCCCCTAAGAAGTGGGATGATGCTAAAGATGAAAAATAATTTTAAATTCATAAGGGACAGGATCTTACCTTAGTGCAAGCCCAGGACCTTCTAACAGCACATCGTAGTCTCGGGAAATCTGCTTAGTCAGATCTGACAAGAGTGCGATGTTCATGTGGCCCAAACCGCCATTCTAATAAAAATGCAAACATGACTGGTTGCTATCTGTGAGCTCTCACAATGTTCCTGGCCAGGTGACACGATGTCCGAGGCCAACAATAATGGCAACGGGTAGCAGCAATGGAGCACCAATCAAGCCAAGCATTGCCCTAAGCTATACTAACTCTTTCTCTTCCTAACCATCCTGAGCAGATATAATTATCATTGCTATTTTACAGATGAGGAAACAGGCACACAAAGGTTAAGTAATTTGCTCCAGGTCACAGGTAGAAAGGGACAGAGGCAGGATTTAGACCCAGCTGATACTATAGATCTTTCTTTTCCTAATTCTTTTATTTGAAGTTTAAATTTTGAAGCATAAAAATGGAAAAGTATTAAAAAAAAATACTCTGAATAATTTGATGTCGACAGTCCAGCAGCATAGCTAGAAATTTTGATTGTCTCAAGCAAGTTTTTAGGCAAGAATACTAATCATGCAGAACACTGACATCAGAGAACCTAACCACCTTCCCACAAGCCACGCAGGAGGGTTCATGAGATCTACAGGGTACTGGTGAGAGGGGAGGCCCCAGCTGCTCCCCTGCCCTGCTAGCCTGCCCTCCCTTACTGTTTGCATCGTGGAAAATACAAATGTAGTGGGGAATAAATATGCATGCATTGCCAAGGGAGATATGGACAGAGTTTAGCAGAATTTGCCAGTAGGTCAGGACCTACAAATAGCCCGTATCAGACTAGTCATGTTTCAACAACTTCTAGGTTAGTCGTTAAGGGATCTTTTCACTTTTTAAGGTCACAAGTGCCAAGACAGGGCAAATAATGTTTATACCTTCCTCGGTGTGTTTATCCAGGCAAGATGGCTAAAGTGGGAATCCACTGACACTGCAACAACTTCACAGTTCACATCATGAAATTCATTGGCTTTGTCACTAAAAGCAATAATTTCTGTAGGACACACAAAGGTGCTAGAAAAAAAGGGCAGAAATTCTCATCAGAGAATTGAAAAAAAAAAAAAAAGGATTCAAAATTGGAACAAAAGGTAGTCTAAAAATGAGTTCAGTTTGCTTAAGGGTAAAAAGGCAAAATGGTTAACCATCCTCACCTTTCTATTTAAGAATCATATCCCAAAATGGGGGAGGTGGGCATAGTCCAAGAATTTAAAAAATTTTATTTAAATAAAGTAGCTCTATGAGAAAACCCATTTTACTATCTTTACTTTTCTCATTTTCTTCCAGACCAGTGAAAAATGTCACTCCATCCTCTCAGTTACTTGTAAATTAGGTACAGATGCAAGCCGTACCAACAAGGCCATCAGTGATAAAGGCTCAGAAAGAACCCTTCCTTTGACAAGAAGCCTAACTAGAGACACGCAATGTCAGCGTGGAAGAAGGGATCTTTGCTTGCTTTCAGAATAACATTAAAGCAGAAATTACAGAAATTATACTTACAAATCCAAAGGATAGAAGAAGAGCACCAAATATTTCCCCTTAAAGTCATCAAGGCTTAGTTCTTTGAACTCTCCATTGACAACGGCTGTACCCTTAAAATAGGGTGCATGCTGGGTAACGGCAGGAGAATGGTATGAGGAACCTGAAAAAAAACCCACGTGCATACAGAGTTTATTGAATGATGCTAAAACACCTATCTGATTTTATTTAAACCTTTCATGATAATTAATGAGCAATATAAATGAAAAGGTTCAGTTCAACTATACATCTTAGGTAAATTTACTTTCCTTCCATAGTTCTAGATTGTACACAAATTCAATTGAAAGTGCTATGGAAACTAAAAAGATGACAGAATATGGTAGAGATGGAATTAAGAAAGACAGAATGGATGGGGATTCCGGACATGGTGAAGATTTCACCAAGTCCAGATGGGACAGGGCAATGGCACAGAGGAAGGAAGAGGACAAGGGTGGGGAACAGCCCGTGGCGCAGTTTGGTCAGAACAGAGTAGGCACCTGTGGAAAGAAGAGTGGTAGACAAAGTAGGAATGGTCAAAGGTCATGCTGTGAGGGCCCTTAAATATCAGGCTGATGAGTTTGTTCTTAAAAGAAGAGATAAAGGAGTCACTGAGGGTTTTCATGTAGGAGATGGAAGATGAGTCGGCTGTTCTTTGGAAGATTAGTCTGGCAGGGGAGGGGTGGGGAGCAGGAGGAGGAGAGACTGAAGTTATGGGGTGATATCAGTTATCAAAGTGAGAGGTACGTGGAAGAGAAAACACAAGAAAGGCAAAAATGCAAGAGATGTGTCAGAACTGGAGAAGGACTTGCTTGTACTTGGGTCCGAGGGACAAAGGCAATCAGGCGTCAGAATGCCTGGGCCTCAGAAACAATGGAGCTGTTCGGAAAGGGAGTTTGAAACAGGTGACAAGCAAAGTTTTCAATCTGTGGCATCAAATCACGACTAGAAATTTTTTTAAGGTCCAGCGTGATAAAATTGTGAAACATTTTAGAGCATTTCACCAATAAAGGCTTTGCTAAAGTACATCACCAAACCATTACATGCTAAAAATACGCTTTATAAAAGGTGGGACAAATCCAAAGGAGGCATTTTCAAGTTCCAATCGTTATATGATGCTGACCTCAGCAAAGCCCACATTCCAGAAAATGGAGTGCAAATCTCAAGAAAGAGCTATGCTTCATTCAGATCATGGAGGAGTCCATAGTCTAATGTGGCCAAATGGAGCCAGCACACAGGTTTGAATCCAAAAGCCTCAGCCCCGACAGGCTGCTGCACTCCCGCTTACCTCACACGGAAGGCATCTGAGTCGTGTCCCCCACCCATATTTCTCAACCCAGGATTAAAATCTCTGGTATCCAACTAGAAAATGTGACATAAGGGCAGTTTACTTCAGTGATTCTCGACTGTGGCCACACATTAAAATCTCCTGGTGAGCTATAAAAAAAACACTGATGTCTTGGTCCTGGTCTCACCCCTGAGATTGACATAATTTGTCTGGGGTGGGACTGGGGCAGTGGTACACTTTTAAAAGCTCCCCAGGGGAGTCTAATGTACAGCCAGAGTTCAGGGCCCCTGTTCAGAGATGATGATTCATGTTTCCAGTACCTGGGTCAAAACAAGGCATAACACTTACTGGTGCTAAAGGCAAATTTTGCTTGACTGGAACCAGACCACAAGACATTTGTCAAGCACATCCTTCCAGAAGCAGCAGGCCTAAGGGCTGCAGAGGCAGAGATGCCCCAAGGAATACCACTCACGTGTCGGGCAACCTGGTAAGAGAAAGACTTTATATTAGGAAGTAGTCCAGAACGGTGGCTAAAGTCTAGCCCAGCTGAAAGGACATAAGCCAATGGTGGCCTCAGCTCTCTCTGTTCCCGTGAACCAAATAGCAAACCCAAAACTCTTAAGAGTACGGATCGGGTCTCCATGTTCTTCATATTCCCTTTTGTTTCCCTCTCCTTCAAGACTGCAAGGTGGGGATGGGGAGAAGTTGGGTCAAAGGATACAGAGTTGCAGTTATGTAGGATGAATAAGTCTAGAGATCTAAAGCACAGCATGATGACTGCACTAAATAATATTGTACTGAACATTGGAAATATGCTAAAGAGAGTAGATTGCAGGTACACTCATCTCACACAAAAAGGTTAACCATGTGAAGAGAGATATTAGTTTGACCCTAGTCATCATTTCATTATGTACATAAAATCATTATGTTGTGCATCTTATATATAAAATTTTTATTTAAAAACTTATTATTTTTTTAAAGACTGCAAGGAGGAGGGGAATTATAAGACCAGAAGGACTCCCTACTCTTAAGAGCAACACAGAGGGTTCAAAAACCAAGGTTACTTGGCCAGGCCCTGTGTATTTTAAGCCTTTTGCCAGGACGATGTGCTGAGCAGTATAATACCATGTCAAGGTTTTTCCTTAGAAGAGAGACAAGGCCCTTCCAGCCCCAAAGACAAGCAAACAAGTAGAGCAAAGTTCAGCCTCTAGTAAAGTTCTGAAAAGGGCTCAAGGGAAACGTTTGCTCAACCTCAGTGTCCAGCATGACTCAAGAAGAAGAGCCTGCGTTGGACCCCGCCACGAAAAAGGGGAGGGGGGTAGCGAGGAAGCACTAGGCTTTGCCCAGAGAAAAGCTAGGGGACAGACCTGGGGGTGGGGGTGGGAGGAGAAAAGTGCCTTTTGCATTTTGACACTTTGGTCACTTTTAGCACTTTGGTTTCCATCCAGCATTTCGCGGATGCTCAAGGCCACGCCTCGATGTAGGCATTATTCTATCTTGAGACGAGCAAAGCGAACTGAGATTCGGAAAGGCAAAGGCACTTTCCAAGGTCATAGAGTCTGGGACAGGGGGACAGATCGCCCGGCTCTAGGGGCAGGGCCGGTGCTGAGATGGAAAGAGGACTGGGGACCTGCAACTTCGATGGATGAGGGACAAAGGGAGGGGACTGCGAGGAAGGGGTATACGAAGGGCACTTCTGAGCAGGCGCAGGGAGCCTTCTCTAGCGGAGGCCTCTGGGTCCGTAACTAGCTGACACTCTCCAAGGAGGGCGAAAGTCCCCCGGACCGTTAAGGAGTGGGATCCTGTCTGGAAAGCACTTCTTGGAACCACCATAGTGTCTCCACTCCTGTTCCCAATCGGCAGCCACTCACCGAAGCCCGGAGAAACCTTCCCACCGCTGCCGCCATCTTCAGCGCACGCGGGATCCGCAGAGACTACAGGAGCAGCGGGGCGGGGCATGCTGGGGGCGTGGCCGGAAAGGCGTGGCCTCGCCGGGAGGGCGGGGCCGGGGCGGGGCTCCTCCTTTTAGGGACCCTCCGACGTCCCTATCGGATCTCTCCTCCCCTGTTGTAACGGAGCAGCTTCCGTTATGGCCTCTGAGTAGCTGAGTACCTGGGAAAGCAACATTTTGTCTCTTATTGTCGCCCCAACCTAAAAAGGACTAATCCAGGTGGGGAGCAAAATATTTATTTCCATATTTACTACTGATTTTTTTTCGTTGTTAACCTGTGCGGATTACTGTTTCGGCTGGTTCTTGACTAGGATCTCAACTGTTGCGGCCTCAGAGCCTTCTGACTTCTGCATGAAATAGAATTAACTGTAATGCAATTTTAGTTTGTTAATAAGTTAATTGGGTCAGACACATCAAGGTTTTGGTGTCCTGAAAACCTTTGGGATTCCATTTTGGCATCTCTTTTCAAAACTGGAAGAACTGAGACAAATTTAAAATGTGTTTTCTGTCGATCAGTGAAACCAAGTGTTCACTGGTGAGCATGGAGCTTCGGAACAAGCTCACTGAACAGATAAAAATCACACAGTAAATGTGGCAATTGCAGACTCATGCGGGTATTTTCCAAACACCAGTCATTCCATTTGCAACTTAATTTGTTGAGTCTACATATCACCTGCATGTTATTTATTATTTTCTTTAACTAACTTTTTAGGAACTTAAGTGAATTTATTTGAAAGATAATGTTAAATAATGTAAATGTAAAAATCTTATAGCTTGCTGTAAATGGAAAGCCATTAAAATAAATATATTAAAATAAGATGTTATTAAGTATCAACTAGATACTGTTACTTGCTGAAAGTCTGAGACTGTTAAAAAGAGAGAATGAGGGGGGTATTGGGTAGTAAGCGGGAAGGGAGGGAGAATGAGAGGTGGTTAGCAACATTCAAGTATCACATGAAACTTATCTTTTACTTTGTGAACACTTGTTATATACTTCAATTAAAAAAATGTGTTAAAAAAAAGCAGGGGTCACAGTGTTTCTTGACCATTCCCCCTCAGCACCTGCCTTGTGTTTAATTGGTGCTTATTGTGTATTTATTGAACAGACATTTGAAAAGGAAAGGGAATCATAATGTTGGAACTCAAAATCATACTGTTATTATAATGGAATATTATTCAACCATAAAAAGGAATAAAGGATTGATACATACTCTAAAGATGAACCTGGGGAAAAAAATTATGCTAAGTGAAAGAAACCAGACCTAAAAGGCTACATGTTATATGATTCCTTTCATCCGAAATACATAGAATAGGTAAATCCATAGAAACAGAAAGCAAATTGACAGTTGCCAAGTGCTAGGGGGAGAGGGACAGGGAGACTGACTGCTTAATGAGTACAGGGTTTTCTTTTGGAGTGATGAAAATGTCTTGGAACTAAGTAGAAGTAGTGGTTGTGTACAACATTGTGAACATAATTCCATTGTGGATATTGTTCACTTTAAAATGGTTAGTCTTGTTATGTGACTATTACCTCAATTTTTTAAAAAAAGAAATAGGGACTGGCAACAACAAAAAAACCCTGCTGTATGCTAGCCTATTGATTTTGTAGAGAAGAAAACAGACTTCTAGAGATGGAGAGGCCTTCCAAAGTCACAGAGATAGCTGGAAACAGAAGCAGAACTAGAACCTAGGACTCCCTCACACCTGCCCAGCCAGTTCTTGTGGCTGGGTTGGGGGTTAGCCCCCGCACCGTTCCACCCGCCGCTTTTTGTACTGACGTCCAGCCGTTTTGTGAACTGACGTTATCTACACTCTCGTCTTCTCATCTTTTCTCTCACACTGCGGTTTTCAAATACTAAGCTGCCATAGCTTGAGCCGAGAAAAGCCGAGGGTAGCTTTCTCTTTTCATGTTCCTTTGGCCCCTAGTCCTTGCTGGCCACCTCTTATTTTCTTCCAGCATTTTGAAGGGTACTTCTCTCCTGTTTTACACACATGTAGTTTAGTCTCCACATGTAGGCAGTTGGGTTTGTAACTAAACTTCACTGTAATGTAAGGCACAGAATAAAACAAAGCAACAGAACAGTGTGGAGTTCCCTTGTCATTAACCTTACTCATTCTGGTTTCAGTTTTAAAGTTGAGATGCCTTCATTAGTCCTATCTTATTAGCTTAAAGGTAGCATTACGTTCTGCCTTCCACTTAGCCCACCCTTCTACCATTGCCTTTCAGCTTAGAGTGCAGTTCCTGTATCCCTCCCACCCCAGCCTCTGGAGTAATGCATCTTCTTTCCTATTTAGGTCCCAGGTAGAGCCTTTTGGTGTTGGAAGAATTCACATTAATTAACAATGTGATTTTAATCAGTTAATAAGCATATATTGAATGGAGCAAACAGGCCCTGCTCCCAAGGAACTCCATGTGTAGCCAGGAAAAAATGTGTAAAGATTATTTTTTTAAAAAATCCAAGATCCATCATTTTAAGGGACATGAAAGAGGCGTAATGATTCAATGTGGATAGCCTGGGTTCAAACACCAGCTCTGCCACTTAGTACTTAACTCTCTTGGGCGAGTTACTTGACTCTTTGCCTGTTTTTCCATCTGTAAAATGGCAATGATATTAATGCCTCCCCCAGGGGTTGTTTTGAGGAATAAGTGAGTTAATAGTTTAAAAGCACTTAGCACAGTCTGTAGGCACATAGTAAGTACTATAAGTATTATTTTTTTTTAATAAAAGAGAAGTCCAGTTTAAGTGCTATGAGAATTTAGAGGAAGAGACCAAGAATGGTGTCATAAAGGGCTATCAGGATAGATGGCTTGAATTTTTTTTTAATTTTTATTTATTTGTTATTGATTTATTTTTGATAGCTTGAATTCTTGAGGGAGGAATAAGGGAAGCTGAAGGGGAAGACGGCAATAGAAATAATAGGTGACATTTGTCCCTTTGGTTCGTTATTGTTGACAACCATCATTTATTGAGAACTTATGATGGAGCCAAGCTCTAGGCCGAATGCAGTATCTATCTGATCTTTATACAACCCTGTGAGACAGGAACTATTTTTAATTCATTATTCCCATTTCATATGTGGAGAGACTGAGGTTTAGTGAATTTTAGTAATTGGCCCAAACTCTCAAAACTAGAAAGGGAAGGAGCCAAGATTTAAAACTCATAAGTTGACTGCAGAGTCTCCATCCTTAACACAACATTGTCTCACCCCCTGCAATATTTGTTGAAGCATAAGGTGCTTGTTGGGACTTAAGAGGAGGTGCTGCTAAAAAGGTGGTCCAGGTCAGTGCATGGAGGAGTATTGGCCATCTATCCTTTGCTGAAGTGTCTACTCCCAGGCCTGACAGGGATGCTCTCTTTTGGTGCATTCGTACCCTCTGCTCCTTTGAGCCTTTCTAGTGGGTTCTGCCCCTGAAATTGGTCTTTACCATCTTGGAGACCTGCCAGGTGTTGCCTACACTACCTTTTTTTTTTTTTTCTCCTGGATTCTGTTTGTTCCTGTCCTGGCAGGCTTGTGAGAGGAAGACACCCACGTAGATGTGACAACCAAAATGTCTCCAAACATTGCTAAGTGTCCCCTGGTGGATAAAATCACCCCTGGTTGAAAAATCATGGCTCTGATGGTTAATGGCATTGGCTCTGGAGCCACTAGGACATGGGACCAAGTTTCTGGTCTGTCACTTATGGTCTTGGAGGGTAGATTGTGTGTCATAGGCATCACAAATCCCTTGCATCTGGAGCAGTTGCTTAACTTTTCTATACCTCGGTTTCCACATCCATGAGTAAAATGAGAATAGTCAATCATTGCATCTAACTGTGAGAAGGGAGATAATGCCTTACTGTTTTTCTTTTAAAACTGTGAAGAAACAAACAGACTCGTGGACATGGATAATAGACTAGTGGTTACCAGAGGGCAGTAGGGGAGAAGGGAGATAGATGGAGTAAAAGGGGTCAAATAATGTGGTGACAAAGAAATCAACTATGGGCAGTGAATACACAATGCAGTATATATATATGCCTTACTATTGCTGTACACCTTGAATTA
>KE794459.1:7867-45680 GCA_000465285.1 Eidolon helvum
GGGGTCAGCAACCCCATGGAGTCTTTAATGCTCTCCTCAGAGTTAAGCTAAGAAAGATGATTAGTATCAGCAAGTGTGAGCACTTGTAGCTGCTTCATTTTGACGCCTCTTATGACTGAAAATGGCCATCAGGGACCTCCTGCTGTCTGAAGGGGGTGCCAGGAATGACGGGCTGTGTGGTACTGGTAGAAAGGAGTATGGGTGGTGATGGGGAGGCCTGAACAAAGAGAAGTTGAATGGAGACTGGGTGAAGGGACTTGTAGGTACCATTCTGTGGTCGGCAGAATGATGTCCCCCCAATATGTTCATTTCTTAATCCCTGGAACCTGTGAATATGTCAGGTCACATGGCAAAGAAGAGTTAAGTTTGCAGATAGAATTAAGGTTGCCAATCAGCTAACCTTGAGATGGGGAGAATACCCTGAGTTTTCTGTGTGGAGAGGGAGGCTGAAAGTCAGAATCAGAGAGAGGTTTGAAGAGGGCTATGTGGCTGAGAAAGATAGAGGAAGGGGCCACAGGCCAAGGAATGCAGGTGGCCTCCAGATGCTGAAAAAGGCAAGGAAACAGTCTCCCCTGCAGCCTCCAAAAGGAGTCGTCCCTGTTGGCACTGATTTTAGCCCAGTGAGACTCAGGTGGACCTCTGACCTCCAGACTATAAGAGAATAAGTCTGTGTTGTTTTAAGCCACTAAATTTGTGGTCATTTGTTACAGCAGCAAGAGGAAACTTATATACTTTCCAAGGTTTGCTTTGTTTACTCCAAAAGGAAACACAATGAAAAAAAAATGTTTTGTATCAACTTCTGACTACTGTTAATAGTAAGAATAGCTAATGCTTGATATTGAACATGCTAGGTGCCAGACATTGTCCTATGCATTTTACATCAACTCATTCATTTAACCCTTACAGCAGTTCTGAGGTAGGTACTATTTTGTTCTGCATTTTTATTGGTAAGGCAAACTGAGGCACAGAAAGGTTAAATAACTGCTTAAGGCTGCACAGGCCATTTGGCTCCAAAATCCACATAACATACTGTCACACTTGTGATTGGCTACTCCAAAGGTTGGTTTCTTTCTGGCAATACCAGGTCCCTCCTAGATATGTGGTGGGGCATAACTGTGGGGTCATCTGTGTCAAGAGGAGCAAGCTTGTGTCACTGTAGAGCAAACACGCTTCTGCATCAGGTAGGTGAGGGTTGAAATGATGGTTCTGTGGCTTAATGACTATGAGACTCCAGGCAAGTTACATAACCTCTCTGAGCTTTTGTTTCCTCACCGGAAATGAAACAACACAACCCTACATTAAAGAGTTGGAATTTCATGACATGAGGAAAGTATGAAAAAGTACTCAATAAATGTATTTTCATTTCTTGCTCCTACCTGTTTTTACAATGCAGGATGGTAATTAAGTGGTTAAAAGAGAGAGACAATGAGTCTTAGTTCTTATTTTCAAATCCTAAAGCCGTCACTTGCTTACTGTTACAGTAGGCAAGTTACAACCTCTCCAGCCTCAACTTCTTCATTGGTAAAATGGGTGCAGCGGTGACAGCACCCTTTCATGTAGCAGTTGTGGAAACTGATCGGGATACTGTGTGCAAAGTACTTGGCACAGTGCTAGGGACTCAAGGGTCTCAGGGAGTGTTAGTTTTCTGCTCGCCTGAGACAGTGGCAGGAGAAGGAGCCCAGCTGAACGTACCCTTCAGCTGAGGAGGGGACAAGAGACTGTGAATGCTGGTGGTTGTGAGAGGCAAGAAGATAACCTGCGAGAACCAACTGCTGCCAAGAACCCAGAGGGAAGAGCTGAGCGGTACAGGGATGGGCCTGGGACCAGAGGACCAGGCATTTTCAAGGACAGAGGGTGGGCAACTGGAGCTTCAGCCAAGCCTGCAAAAGCCTTGTATGGCTCACACAGCAGCAGGCGTGCAAAGGGAGAGAGAAGAGTGGCTTCTCAGAGTCCCCTCTCTGTTCCGGTTTCCCAGCTGTAATTCCCTGTGGGAGCATAAGGCAGCCCTCGCTCATCCGGTGATCATTCATTACCACGTGAAAAATATCCAGGTCCAAAACTCTATTATATCATGATTGTTTTTATTTATTTATTTTTAAAAAAAACATTCTGGAAAAAAGCTCACCAAAATGTTAATAGTAATTATTTCTGGGTGATGGTATTTCTTTTTTTTTTTTTAACAAACTACATTTTAGACCTATTTTTGAGTTGCTTGGTTTTTATTACAATGAGCATGTGTGACTTTTAATAATAAGAAAAAGCCATATTTTCCCCATTTCCATTTTGGATGGAAAAAAAGAATCTATATTTATCTAGCTTCACGATTTGTGTCTCTTCCAGAAAGCTTCGTTTTATCCTTTATTAGATGTGATTCAATGCCATGAACATTTGGAGAGTGTCTACTCTGTGCCAGCTCTGGGCCCTGGGGTGACAAAGACGAATAAAGTGTACTCCAGCTTCCATCCAGAGAGTGCGGAGTGCCCAAGTCATCACTTCTGGTGTTGGGAAGCATCTCACGTTTTCTGCCGTGATAACTATATTAAATGTAATTCAATCTCTTCCTGATAACTCAGTGCTCTCACTGAGACCCAAGTTATTGTGAAACACTTTGTTGAGGATAAATTCACTTTTTATGGCATTTTCATCATGTTCCTGGAAGCTTCTGTGACACATAAGGATTTCACTGACTCCTTAGACTAAGTGGCCTGAGGCTGTCAGGATTTTCTTGCCACTCAGTAATACTAATGATGATATTTGTTATCTTCTGAGCACTGATTACATGTTGGGAAAAGTGCTAAGCCTTTCATGTGTTTGATTTCATTTAATGCTCAGATAAACCCATGAAAGAGGTGCTTTATTATATCCCCACTTTATAGATGAGAAAACTGAGGCTCAGACATGTTATGTAATTTGCCCAAGGTCACACAGTCTGCAAAGTGCCAAGATTTGAGCCCATTTTGGGCAGATTTCAAGGCATAAGATGTTCGCCCCTACATTGTACCACTTTCCCATGTGCATATGTTTCGTGGGCTGCAGCGGGCTGTATGTCCCGAACACAGCTGCAATAATGATTCCTGTCTCCCATGTTTATAGAATCATACTGATATTCTGTCAAGGGGCAAAGCCTAATTCTCATTTTCTTGAATCTGAGTGGGCTTGTGTAACAGCCAGGGAGTTTGCTGCTCAGATCTCCCTTCAAGAAAGAACTTGCAGTTAGCTGCTGCCTGCAACTGTTATCATCTGCAGCATACACCTCAGCTCTCAAGCCAAGGCCATGCCCTTCCTGGGCTCCTCCTCCCTCTCTCCCCACAATAGCCCAGCAGGGCAGGAGTACAAGGCCTGGCTATTTCTGTCCAACATGGGTATCCTCTAACACACAAGCTTTGCTCCAGAACATGTTGGGTTGGCCATGACTGTCCAATCTGCACTGCCATCTGAGGCTCTCCCTGACTCTTCCCGCACCCTCTCCTTTCCCCTTCAAAGGTGTCAGATTCGCACTGTAGTCTGAAGGCTTTTCCTGTCCCATCCTGCTTCCTCCCCCTGTTCTCTCTCAGCATTATCCCCAATAAACCTCTTGTGCTCCTAACTCTGCCTCAGTATCTGCTTCCCAGGGACTCATCTGACACAGCCTATTGCTGTCTTATAACCAACAGAATGTGGTGGAAGCATTGCTGTATGACTTCTGAGGCTGGGGCATAAAAAGTGAGGTAGTTTCCACATTTTCACTGGAATATTTGCTCTTGAAGCCTTCAGCTGCCAAGTAAGTCAACACCCCTGAGGCCACCATGTTGTGAGGAAGCCCAAATTAGTAGCCCACATGGAAAGGCCCTGAGACTATACAAAAGAGGAGGGGGGGGGAAGGGGGAGGGAGGAGCAAGAGAGAGTGAGAGAGACAGAGAGAGAGACAGAGGGACAGATAGACAGATAGATGCCTGGTCAGCCACCCCTTATTCCAATCTCCTGCTGTTGCAGTCCCAGCTGTCACTGGACTGAAACCACATGAGGGACCTAAGCCAGAACTGCCCAAATTCCTGACCCACTGAGACTGAGCAGCAAATTGTTGTTGATTGTTTCAAGTCACAGAGTTTTGGGCTGACTTGTTACTCAGCAATAGATAAGTGGTTCGACTACCCTGTGGACAGAGGTATGTGAGCCTGGGGACTGTCATCTTCATAATACTAAAGCATCTTTGCTGCTTGAGAGCTTGGCACATAATAGGTGTTCAACAGACATTTGTTACTGCTTTGTACACTCGACAAGTTTATAAATAGGGACTAGTTCTGAGCTGCCTAGAAATAAATGCGTAGCAATTGAAATCACTTTCTAATTAAATTCTGATGAGGATCCATTCTAAGATACCCTTCAAATATTTGTTGATTGGAGAAACAGAAGGTGCTTCTGAGACATGGGATTAAAATTATGAGCTGTGAACCTCAAAATTATGAAACCCCCAATGTTAAATAAGCAGAAACAATTTTCACGAGGTTTTGGCTCCTGACCAATGTCTATGTAGCTATAAAGATATACACAATTGTTAGTAAGGAAAGGAAAGTCCTTGCATCTCCTTGGCTCACCCAAAATTCTGACACAGGCTATGATATCTTTAAAATGGAAGAGACAAAAAAGGAAAAAGAAGAGAAAGGAAAAAGAAAGAGGCATGGAGCAGTAGAAAGTTCTGGGCCCAGGAGTGGGGAGACCTAACCTGTGGCCTGACACATGCGGGTTGTCTGGCCTTGGGGAAATCCCTCATCTTTGCTGGGCTCAGTTTTTTCATCTGTGACTGGGATAACGATAAGAGCACCTCTCTTAACGGACTGTTGTGGGAATTCAATGAGAGATGTATACAAGAGAGTGTTATTGCCTTAAACTGCTTTACGCATGGAAGCTTTGCTAATTTAAAGTTATTAAGAACCATCTGTTTTCTTGTAAGGGCACTTATCATATAGCCTACGAAGTAAATATAATCATTGAGGACACAAAGATTTTTGAGCTGGGATACCTGGGTTTGAATCTCATCTTTACCAAGGTAAATATAACTTGGTTGGTACGACTGTTGGCAGATCTACTAAAGCTGAATATATGCACTCCACATGGCTCAGCCGTTCCCTCCCAGGTACATACCAAAGAGAAATGCTTATACATGTTCACCAAAAGACATGAAGTACAGGGTTTTAAAAACTCAGAACTAGATATGGCTCAAATGTCCATTATATTAGTTTTTTTATTTTTTATTGCTGCATAACATTGTCACAAAATTAGTGGCCTAAAACAACACACATTTTTAATCTTAGTTTCTGTGAGTCAGGACCTCGGGTATGGACTTTGTTTCAGTCTCAAAAAGCTGCAACCCAGATGTATGCTGGGCAGCGGGTACATTCCGAGGCTACCTAGGGAAGGGTCCACTTCCAAGCTGGTGCAGCTCTTGGCAGAATTTAGACCTCTGTGGCTGAAACACTCAGGGCCCCAGTTTCTTGCTGGATGTCAGCTGGAGGCTGTCCTCAGTTCCTAGAAGCTGTCCTCAGTTCCTTGCCACATGGGTCTCCTCAAAGCCAGCAAGGGAGAAAGTTTACTGGCAAGATGGAGGATGTAATCATATGTAGCATAATCATGAAAGTAAATTCCACACCCTTGCTGCATTCTGCTGGCTGGAATCGTCACACACCCTGCCCACTATGACAGAAGGGACCACACAGAGGCATGATTACCAGGAGGTGGGCATCACAGGTGCCACCTTCAGCAGTAGAATGGATAAATAAAACGTGGAATATTACATGGTGGACATCCACAGCAATGAGAATGAGCAATCTCGACCTCATGCAACAATATGGATGAATCTACATATAGTATAAAATGAAAGAAGCCAGACACAAAAGAGTTCATGCTGTGTGATTCCATTATATAAAGATCAATAACTGTCAAAATCAACCTCTGCTGTTAGAAGTCAGATTGGGGGTTACTCAGGGGTGGGGGATAAGATGCATGGGGAGTTTTGGGGAGCAACAGTCACATTGTTTCTTGATCTGGATGCTGGTTACAGGGGTGTGTTCATTTACTGAAAACTCATCATGATAGGTTCACTTCGCTGTATGTCTCCTATGTATCTTATGCAAATAAAAAAAATTTACTCAAAAAGTGGAAAATCTGAATAACCATAGATGACATTGAAATAATCAAAGAGCTATGACCATTCCCTAACCACGCCCCCTCAGAGGCACTTTGAACTGAATCATAAACATGGCTCAGTTCTTTCAACTCTCCATGAGACACATAATCCTCCCCCCAGCTTAACGCTAGCTGAGTTTCACACCGCATTCAAAATACAAATTCCACTCCAAGCAATGGCCCATATAAGTCTCGTTGTCCCAACCCCTGTCTAGTTCCACCATCTCATCCCCTGCCACTGCCGTTGCTCCGAGGTCCGAGTCACACTTGGCATCTCTCAGTCCCCAGTGTGCCAGGCTCTTTCCCACTTCTGGGCATTGCACACACTGTTCTTGCTTCCTGGGACATTTGTTCGCCTCGTTCTTCAGCTGCCTGGCTCCACCACATTGTGACCTCTCAAGAGTGGTTGATCCTTGCTCAAACCATCTCTTACCCTTACCACGTGCTGGGTCCTTCTTTCCTCTGTCAAAGCCTTTTGTTTTCACCATAGCACCTATCACAAATATAACATTATTTTATTGACTTATTTTTTAATTTGTGTTTCCTTCCTCCCCACTAAGCTGTAAGTCCCATGAAGGCAAGGACCCCACGTGCCTTGCTCTCCATCCTACCGTAGGGTCAGCAGCTGTACCTGGCCCCTGGTATCTGTTGGGTGAACAGCAGCACTTGGTCTTCTCACATCTCCCAGTTCACATGTCCTGAGAGAGAGGGACCAGCAGAGGCTGAGAAGCATCTCTGAACCGTTTCCAGATTCTGAAGTCATGTAGCTCTGACCCAACCAGCGACGGCGAGAAGAGCCGAGCTGTGGCAGTTGCTTCTGAAGGCAGTGAGAGGGGCCTTCAAAAATGACCTTAGTGACTTCCTCTAAAATTTCCCATTACCTTTTTCATCACCTTCTGAGCCCAAGCCTACTCCTTGCCGACCCTTCCAAGTTGGATTTCTTTAGTTAAGCCAACATTGTTATGTCTTTTCTTCCCTGAAAGTAGTGACAGGTGGTGGATTTCTAAGTCATTTGCACAGGCTGCAGGTAACGAGAGCTCTCTGCCCTGTGTTCTTTTCAGAGCCTGGCTTTGGAGATGGAGGGGAACGGCTGTCACCATGGGACAGGACATCAGTCACCTGGATCGCTATCATTTCTGACAGATATGGGGCAAAGAGAAACAGATCTGCTCCTTGAGTGGAAAGCTTTTCCCAAATGGAATGAGAAATGGCAGGAATAAAAAGCAAACCAAGCAAACAAATGATAGTGGGCATTCCCTTTTCTTGATTACACCCTCTGTGTTTTCAACTGCCAAGCACAGGGCTGCCTTAAAAAAAAGGGGCAACAGTATAGTCACATAAATGGTGGTGTTTGGCCACCAGAGGTATTGTTCTGAAATTTTAAACGACTAACTTACTCTCCTGCTCAAAACTTGTCAACACCCCCTGTCACCCCAAACAGATTTTTCAGCAGTGGTTTGATGCAAAAGGATTTTGGGTTTGGAGCAGTTGTGAGTTATGTCTCAAATAACTTGTTAGTCTTAAAAGTTAAAATATGGCTGTTTGCAGATGACTTAAAATTTTTTTAACTAGAAATTTGATTTTTTAATTAGAAATTTTAAAATTAGACATATATATGTTTATAATAGCACAAACTGTAAACAGCCCGAATGTCCACATCAACAGGAGAATAATGAAGAAATTGTGGTATATTCATACAATAGAATACTAATTGGCATTAAAAAAAAAAAAGAACAAGTTAACTGATATACATGACAGTATGGAGGAATTTCATAAACATAATGAGTAAAGAAAACCAGAAACAATGATTGTATATTGCATCTTCCATTTATATCAAATGAAAGGTCAGGGAAAACTAATCTACAGCAACAAAAGTCAGAACAGTGGTCACACCTGTGAAGGGGTGTGTGCACTCACTGGGAAGGGAACCTTCTGGGTGTTGGGAAAGTTCTGTACTTTTTTCTGAGTGGATTACACAGATGTATATCTCTGTAAAACCCACAGAACTGTACCCTTAGATTCGTGCACTGTAGCCCCACAAAAACACTGGCTTTGAAGTTAGTTACCCACATGGTAATCATCACATTACTTTCACTTGAATTGTGAAAAACTTTTGTGGGGATGAGAAGAAGGGGTAATGCAGAGTTTGGGTGTTTGGCATTTCCACGGAGGCTGTACTGACCGAGGAAATACTAACTATCCCTCTGACAGCTGGAGCCCTCTGCCTGGAAAAAACGGTGGCTCTTCACCGAGCCCTGTATGATCCAGCCTCTTCTTCCCCCTGTGACCTCTGGCACTTTCAGCTCCCCAAATACTCCCTGTGGTTTATGACTTCCAGGACCGCACGACAATCAATTTCCGTTGTTTTAAACCATTAAATTTGTTACAGCAGCCATAGGGAACTAATACAATTATTATGATTATTCCTGTTATGATTTTCCATCTCTCTTCCTTCCCTTTCTTTCTATCTACCTTCAAGAAGATATTCATACATAACAATCAACTGAAAATAGATTAAAGACTTGAACATTAAAACCTGAAACTGTAATCTCCTGGAAGAAAACATAGGGGAAAAGCTCTTGACATTGGTCTTGGCAGTGATTTCTTGGATATGATACCAAAAGCACAGGAAACAAAAGCAAAAATAGACAAGTGGGACTATGATGAACTAAAAAGCTTCTGTATAGCAAAGAAATAACAGTGAAAAGTCAGCCTATGGAATGAGAGAAAATATTTGCAAACCATATATCTGATAAAGAGTTAATATTCAAAATATATAAGAAACTTCTACACTAAATAGCAAAGGCCCTAAATAACCCGATTAAAAAAATGATCGAAGGATTTGAATAGATAATTCTCCAAAGGAGACATACTAATGACCAACAGATATATGAAAAGGTGGTCAACATCACTAATAGGCAGGGAAATTCAAATCAAAACCATAATGAGATACCAGCTCACATCAATTAGAATGGCTGTTATCAAAAAGACAAGAGACAACAAGTGTTGGTGAGGAGGCAGAGGAACTGGAACTCATTTTCACTGTTGGTGGGAATGTAGCCATTATGGAAAACAGTGTGGAAGCTTCCTCAAAAAAATTAAAAATGGAACTACCATATGATTTACCAACCTCACTTCTGGGCATATTTCCAAAAGAATTGAAATTAGAGTCTCAAAGAGATATTTTCACTCATATGTTCACTGTAGCATTATTCACAATAGCCAAGGTATGGAAATTACCCAAATATCCATGGGATAAATGGATAAAGAAAATGTGCTATCGACATACAATGGAATATTATTCAACTCTAAAAGGGAAGGCATTCCTGCCATTTGTAGCAACTTGAGTGGGCCTGGAGGTCATTATGCTAAGTTACACAAACCAGACAGAGAAGGACAGATACCTTGTGTTTTTACTATTCGAAGCATTTAAAATAATCAAACACACAGAAGCAAATAAGAAACTGAAGTTTACCAGGGCCTGTGGGGAGGAGGAAATGGGAAGTTGGCCTAGTTTTAGTTACACAAGACAAGTAAGTTCTAGAGCTCATATTGCCTACAGTTAATAAACAGTGTATTGTGCATTTAAAAATTTGTTAAGAGGGGGGGGGGGGGGTTAAGTGTTCTTACCACAAAAAAGCAAAAAAATTCAACCAACCAAACAAAAAACAATCAAACACACACAAAACTAAAGAGACACAAGTAAATGTTTGAGGTGATGGATATGTTTATTACCTTGATTGTGGTGATGGTTTCACTGGTGTACGCTTATGTCCAAACTCATCAAATTGTATGCATTAATTATGTACAGTTTTTCAATGTACCAATTACACCTCAATAATCCGGAAAAAAAGAAGATACAGATTTGTTGAGCTTGAAAATCTCCCGCCTTTTCCTGTTTAATCTTCTTAGAGGGAGAACTTTGATGCTTACACTTTTATTTCCCCACCACCCAGCCTGCTTCATTTAGAATTCAGTGAGATTCTCCTGGGGCGTCCATGTGTATCAGACTCACTGGGACAGGTAGGGGTGAGGGGTGAGAAGGCTTTAAATGTAGATCTAGGCCCCACTTTAGACTTACTCATTTTAAATCTTAGGAGATGGGCACAGGGTATAAAAATCTCCATTTAAAAAAAACACCACCTCGGAAGATTCTTACGTGAAAGTTTAAGAACCACTGTTAAATTTTTATGCGTTCTTAATAAATATTGTAGCAAAATCTCCAAGTTCCAGAAGAGGGAGATGTTACTGCACGTAAGAAAAAGTCTCTGGCAGGAAAATGGGATTTGACGAGCCCCACTTTTCCAAGCAAGAAAATGAAGATGTTTTCTTTGAAAGGATGTCCACCTGTGAAAGGATTTCTCTACCACCCATCCTCTTAGAGATCTCCGAGGAGAATCAAAGCACTTTGTAGGACAAATACTGGCTGATTTTGTTTACATTCCGAGAATTCGGGAAATTGTCCCAGCACAATGTTGTTAAATTAGTAAAATCTTTGTTTTTAAGGAAATATTTTTGACACTCATTGCCATGTCAAATGTGTGTTTTCTTCTAAGTTGGTTGACTTTCATTGTCATGCCTGGCAGTGTTTTGAGGAAGCTATGGATGAAACTATGTTTCTTAATCTCTAGTTGAAATGAGAAATCGTTGCAAAGTAGCATTTCCTCTTGGACTCAATTTGCTCTCACATTTCTGCATCTTCACCAGTGAGGCTTATTCCCTGCATGAAGAATTGCATGGATGGAAATTCTAACTGGAAGAGAGAGAGAAACTGACATCATCAGCAGCCGCCTCGTGCAAGCAATTTCTACATCGTAGCCCTTAGTCCTCCCAGACACTTTGCAAAAGTCTGAATTAGTTTCTCAGTTTTAAAGAAGGGTAGCTCAGGATCGGGGGGGCTAGAAAAGTTGCCCAGATCATTCAAGGGGTGAAGAAGTTTTTGAATCAAGATCTGAACCTGGGCTAGCTGACTCAGTAGAAAGCCAAAGAAATAATTATCTTAACTTCCTGTTACCAAAACAAGAGGTTTATTACTTTTAGCCAAAAGGACAGAAATGTGACAAAAGAAATACTATGTGCATTATCTGAAAATGAGGTCCAGCACTTCTCAAAACACATCCCAGAAAGTAAGCTCACGGCACTGCCCCTGCTGGGGAGTTTTCACACCCAATCTGACCCTGACCATCTCAATTTCTCTCTTCCCTGGGTCAGTCTTATAGTTCTTGCCCAAGGTCTTTTTGGAAGGTAGTATGGTGGCCTCTAAAGATGACCACATATTTGTCCCCAGAACCTGTGAATGTTTCCTTGCTTGGAAAAGGGGACTTTGCAGATGTGGTTAAATTAAGGACCCTGAGATGGAGAGATGACCCTGGGTTATCTGGGCGGGCCCAGTGTCATCACAGGGTCCTTGTAAAAGGGAGGGAGGAGGTTCAGAGTCAGAGAAGGAGAGGTGATGATGGAAGCAAGGTCAGGAGCCAAAGGTTGTAAGCACCTCCAGAAGCTGGAAAAGAGAAGGAAGTGATTCTCCCCTGGAGCCTCCAGAAAGAACCAAGCCTCGCTGACACCTTGATTTTAGCCCAGTGAAATACACTGGACTTTTGGCCTCCAGAACTAAAAAACAATAACTGTGGTTTTAAGCCACTAAAGTTATGGTAATTTGCTACATCGGCCATAAGAAACTGATACAATCACCCAACACTTTTGATCATATCCATCAGCAAAAAACATTTGTATTGCAAAGATACATCATGTATATTACATAACACACAAAAACATAGAAATCAAAAAAGAGAAAATAAAGAGGACATAAGAAATATTTCAAGATGCATTTTTAAGTTTAAATGCATGAACGGTATAAAAACTTTCGGTTATCATTAAAATCATTTGCATTATA
Organism: Eidolon helvum; assembly: GCA_000465285.1. NCBI lineage: Eukaryota > Metazoa > Chordata > Mammalia > Chiroptera > Pteropodidae > Eidolon > Eidolon helvum. The sequence goes on from KE794459.1 coordinate 19,923, forward strand.
ATATTATTTTTAATCAGAGAAGAATTGAACATGCTTCATTACACTTTAAACTCTTTAACACTTTTTGATACCACAATTTAAGGACCTGATTCTAAGGTTCACTAGATTTTAATACATGGTTTGAAAGACTATCATAACTGAAAAATATTCTGCACAAAGATTCGTGGCCCTATGTAAAAGATAATGATGCTTATTATTCAATCCCAGCTGCCAATTATACAAAAATTTTTGTTGACATCTGGCTAGTAAATGTCCATGTTTCCCAATCTTGATGTTGTTATTGAAAACTAATTGAAGGTACTTTTTTTGGATATTTTAAATAAGTGGGTTCAAAACCCACTAAAACTTTTTGAAAGATTTTGTAGTTAGAATGATTTATTTTCAAGATTTTAGGCACACAGCTATGAGCATTTTAATAGATGATACATTTAAGTGTTTGTGTTTTTGAGAAAAAAGTGACATAATGGAAATCTTCCCCAAAATGCTCTCTCCATAGGAGTTTCTTTAGAAAAGTAGCCTTTCTCATTTGTATTAAGGATGGAATCTTTACATGACAGATTGAACATCTATTCTTTTGAAATTATTTGCAGTTATACATTCTTCAGAGCCACCTATCATTACAGAAAATGTCAGGAAATTTAAACATTTGTCATTTTGTTTTAAAAAAGTGTAAAGTCTTTAAGTTCAGCTCTTCTAGTGCCTCTTTCTCGAGGTACCCAGTATGTCTGAGATGTTTCTTGCCATGTCTTGATGAGTCTGGATTTCGTCGGGCAATCGCGCCAAGGATACCAAGTGGCACCGGTGCATGGCATACTTCTTACTTAACCTCTTTCTTTTCTTTCTTTGCTCCCTTTTCTTTTTGACCTTGGGTAGAGATGCTGGGTTAAACATATCCCTCAGTTTATAACATACCATCATCACTGGTCGGCCCAAGATCTCTCATAAAAAAAATTCCTCCCTTGTATCCCCATAGGTCATTCCCACTTCTCTAATCCACCAAGAAACTCTTCTTCTGTAGGTAATATGGGGTTCAGGGGTACGTGCCCTTGAAAAATATATATTATTGTTTTGTGTGATGTATTTTCGATGTAAGTGGTATTATATCTCATTACTTTTTCTGCTGAGTCTGTTTTAAATTCATTCATACTGCTGTGTGTGCACCTAAACTGTTTCTTCTAAACCCTTGCCACAGTATATAACCCTGTATTTTTTTTCTCTCTCTCTCTCTCAAGATGGAAAACTAGTTTGCCTATGACTCCTTAATCACCTTAAAAATAATACATTAGACATCCTTGTACCTGCCCCTTTATAAAGCTCTGTGAGTCTAATAGGTATAAAATGCTATCTCATTGTTTTAATTTCCATGATTAGTAATGAATGTATTTTTATACACGCTTGTGAGCTTTCTGGGTTTCCTCTTTTATAAGCTGCCTATTGATGTCTTAGCCCATTTTTCTATTGGGTTTACTCTCTTGTTCCTGCTGATTTTCAGGACTTCTGTGAATAGTTGGTAATTGTGCTGCCCAATATGGTGGCTTCTAACCAAGTGTGGCTATTGAAATGTGGCTGGTCCAAACTGAGATGTGCTAAATAGTGTAAAATACATTTTAGAATTTTGAAGGCTCAGCATGAAAAAGTGAAAGCAAAATTCTCATTAATAATTTTTTTATATTGATTGAATGTTGAAATGGTAATATTCTGGATATATCAGGTTACATAATATATCATGAAATTTATTTTTATGTTTTTAAATGCAGCTACTAGAAAATTTAAGATTGCACAAGTGGCTCGCATTGTATTCCCAGTGAAAGTGCTGTGCTAGATATTAAGCCTTTGTCCATTTTAGCCATTGAAAATGTCTTCTCCCATTCTGTCTCCTTTTATCAATTTTATTCATGGTGTCCTTTATTTCTGTAAAAGTCTTAATACTGATGTAGTCAAATTCACTGATTTTGCCTTATGGTTGACACTTTGAAATGTGTTTTGAGAATTTCTTCTTCTGTCCTGGTTCCAAAGATCTTTTTCTAAATTTTTCCTATTAGCTTTATAGTTTCATCTCTCACTTTTAACCCTTTAATTCATTGGAGGCCACTTTTATGTAAAGTGTTACGTGGGGTTCTTGCCTTAGTGAGCTTTTCTTAGACTATTAAGCAATCTATCCTTTCCCCACTAATTTGTGGTGCTACCTTTACTGTATATTAAATTCTTGGACACACACACATGCATGCGTGCACGCACATAGGCCTGAGCTCTCTTCTATTTCTTCACTAGTCGTCATACTTAGCTTTTCCATAAAATATTCTTTTAAAAGGAGTAATATGTTATTGAGAATATGTATCCTCTGGTACATTTTTAATTTAATGGCTCACAAAAAGTGGCCTTTTGTGCATTTATTTATTGAAACAAAATCTAGCAAATACCATTATCCACACATTTTTTTAAAAAAAATCTGTGCTATCATCCAGTTGTATAGAAAACTTCCCACACAACATCCTTTCTTCTAATTCTAGTTTGTTCAAATCTTCAGTGTTTTCTATGCCTTTTCCACTGGCAATGCTGACAAAGAAATAGATTTTACTTCTTGCATTTTTCTTTATTTTACCATTTCCTACTGTAGCAGGAAGAATAAGTATTTCCCCAATGGCATGTGTCTCTTCTGCCTTTTACTAAGAAATCTCAAAAGAGACTTCCGTATATTTAGAATTATATTCAACAAAATTTTATAGAGCACTAGACTATTATTTAGTTTTATATATTACTGAAAAAAATGTGGAGGTTTGTCTGCATGTCCTAGACGTTTAGTTTCTCAAGGTCTGGTTAATCATGATGGCTTTGACTCTCATTAGCTAACAGCTACTGGGTGTAATGTCAGGTAGGCTGAGAAAGGAGCAGACTTCCTGAGCCAGTGCCCACTCCTCCTTCCCACCATCAGCATTTTGATTTGATTTGGTGTAATCATTCATTCCCTTTTACTCTCAGCAGTGGAGTGTTTGTGCAACTGACACCAGTTTATATGATCCAGAGGTGGACACATGACTCAGGCCCAGCCAATCAGCCTATTCCATCCTCTTGGCCCCAAGTGGCTCACAGATGGGCACGTGACCCAGGCCAGACCAATGAAACTTGATTCTAGGGTTTAGGTGGAATATTAGGAAAGAGTTGCTCCCTTTCCATTGAGGTTGCTAGACTCCAAGATGTAAGCCTGGACAACCAAGGAAGACAGTGTGTCTAAAAACGTAGGAGGCTTGGTAGTATAGTTTGAGTTCCTTCTTCAGCCTTGCCAACCCAACATGATATGAGCCAAACAAACAAAAAAAAAGTTCCCTTTTTTGTTTACGGCTATTTGAGTTGTTTATGTCATTTTGAAACTTAAGAAAATAGGAGGAAACATTATACCTTCAAGGCGGTTTTCCTGTTTCTAATCATCTCCAGTAAAGGCACAGGGCAGAGTAACTGTGTCATCCAAGGCTTTCTTATGGGTCACCTATTATCCACAGGCTTCCATGTGGCCTGAATGAAAAGGCCCTTCTCATAGTCCATGCTAAGCTCGAGCTGATGGCATCAAGAGTTCACCAGCTCCCTGTCCACCTCCCACTATGTTAATTAAGTGTATTAATAGTTAACAATAATGTATGTTTGAAATTTGCTAAGAGGGTAGATCTTGTATTCTCATCACAGACACAAAGAAAGAAAATGGTAACTATGCGAGATGATGTGATATGTTAATTAGCTTAACTGTGATGATCATTTCACAGCATATATGAAAATCAAAACATCAAGTCATATACCTTAGATATATACACTTTCTATTTGTCAATTATACTGCACTGAAGCTGAAAAAAACAAAAACCCATAAGCCTGTGGTGAGAGTACTTGCCTTTTATTTCTGATCTTTGCAGATGTTTTGGGAAAAGGGAGGATTTGCCAACTCAGCAACCTTCTGTGCACCTAATTACCTCGAGGATTTTGTGTTAGGAAACAGTGACAAGGCATTACAAAAGAAGCACAGAACCGAGACTTGAAAGAATCTCAGAGATTCTGATTTGTAGCCTCATAATCTGAGGACTTGTGTCATCCTAACAGAAATTCAATGCTCATAATATAGCTTCATGACAAAATTCTTTAGAAAAAAGTCTGGAAATTTCTTTTAAAACTAAACATTCTCTTACTCTACAACCAAGCAATTCCGTTCCTAGAATTTTACTCAAGAGAAATGAAAACATGTGTTTACACAAAGACACATAGGCAAATGTTCTCCAAAACTTTATCATAATAGTCCCAAACTGGAAATAACCCAAATGTCCAGCGGAATAAAATTTTTAAAGTAATATATTCAGATAATGGAATAGTACTCAGCAATTGAAAGGAATAAACTACTAAACAAACAACCAAATTAAAAAATGGGCAGAGGAACTGAAAAGACGTTCTTCCAAAGAGGACATATGAATGGCCAACAAGCACATGAAAAGATGCTCAACATCACTTAAACATTGAGGAAATGCAAATCAAAACTACAATGAGATATCACCTAACACCTGTTAGAATAGCTCTTATCAAAAAAACAAGTGCTCACAAGTGTTAAGGAAGATGTGGAGAAAAGGGATCTGTGGTGCACTGTTGCTGGGATTGTAAATTGGTGTAGCCCCTATGGAAAACAGTATGGCCCCCCCTCAAAAAATTAAACATAGAATAACCATATGATCCAGCAATCTCACTTCTGGGTATATATCCAACCCCCCCCCAAACAGGATCTCAAAGAGATATCTGCACTCCTATGTTCACTGCAGCATTATTCACAATAGCCAAGCTATAAAAAAACCCCTAAGTTTTCATCAATGGTATATATATTCTATACAATGGAATATTATTCAGCCAAGAGAAAGAAGGAAATCTTGCCATTCCCCACAACATGGATGGATCTTGAAGGCATTATGCTAAGTGAAGTAAGTCAGACAGAGAAAGACAAACATTGTATGATCTCACTTACATGTGGAATTAAAAAAATTAAACTCCCAGAAAGAGAGACTAGAATGGTGGTTACCAGGGGCTGGGAAGAAGAGGGGAGATGTTAATCAAAGATTACAAATTTCTACCTGTAAGATGAATAAGTTATGAGGATCTAATGTACAGCATAGTGATTATAGTTAAAAACAGTATATTCTATACTTGAAAGCTACTGAGAGAGTACATCTTAAATGTTCTCACCAGGAAAAAGAAATGGTAATGATGGGACGTGACGCAGGTGTTAGCTAACATTACAGGTGATAATCATTTTGCAATATGTAAGTGTATCAAATCAACACTTTGTGTACCTTAAACTTATACAATATTGTACGTCAATTGTATCTCAATGAAGCTGGGGGTGGAAAAGGAATGAACTCTTGATAAACACAACATGGATGAATCTCAAAAATAGTATGTTGAGTGAAAGAAGCCAGGCCCAACAAGCGTGTGGTGTATGGCATTGATTATAGCAATTCTTGGACAAACTGATCTAGGGTGTAAAAATCAGGACATGTGCCTTGGTAGCTCTGCATCCATGGGATGCAAAAGCTAGGACCCTGGAGGAAAGGCAGCCGCTGCCGGACATGAGTCCAGAAACACTGGCTTTTCCCTTCCTGCTGCCCTCCACTGCCCAGACCAGCTTGCACAGGAGCCTGGAAATACATCCTGCAGAAGTCAGAAGCAGACACTGCCAGCGTCATGTGGTCAGTGACAGAGTTGAGAGGCAAATCTTGATCTGCCTTGCTCCCAAGTTCAGGTTGCCAGATATAGGCCGTGTAACTGAATTTGAATTTCAGATAAACAACGAATGATTTTTTTTTTTTAGGATAAGAATGTCTCATGCAGTATTTAGAACATACTTATCCTAAAAATTATTCATTTTTTATCTGAAATTCAAATTTAGTTGTACTTCCTGAATTTTATCTGACAACCCTATCCTAAACTCATACTCTTTACACTTCACAGTCCCACTGTCTCTTACAGGAAGAGACCATATTGCTCCCAGCAACCAGACTCACATTTTTCCAAGAGCAAGGGAAGGGTGTCTCCTTTTATTCAGATTGGAGAATAATCCGCAGGAAAGCCTTAAGTCACAAGGAAGCAATCCCCCATATCACTGGTCCTCAAAAGCGTGGTCCTCTGAGCAGCAGTGGCAGCATCTATGGGAATTCGAAAGCCGCCTCAGAGGCACTGAATTAGAATCTGGTTTAACAAAGCCCCCACGTGATTCTGACACATGCTCAGATCTGAGAACCACTGCTCTTTCTAGAAGAAAAGAAGGCTTCTGGACAGAAAACAGTAAATTGTTATCCATCACCACACCAGCCTCTCTGAACCCAGTGAGCATGAGTTATCACAATGCTTTGATAAAACTATGTCTGGGAGCTTGCAAGAGCCCAGACCTGGGGTGTGATGACATCATTAGGACAGGTGTTCAGGGTGGGGTTGGATGGCCTGATGATTAGCCTTCCCCAGGTGTATTCCCAACTCCGCGTCTTTCAACCCTTGACCCCAATCCAGACGGCCTTTTCTTGCCCATCCCTCCATACTTAAACTATAATTAGCTGATCATTAGTATTTAAGGGCAATAAAATGGTAAAAATAAGGATGCAGCGTTAGTTGTCCCCTTTGACGACACAACAGGCGCGTTTTACATTTTGTAAAATTATGCTTATATTTATATGCCTAACCTGATTATGGTTTCTTCAAACGTCTTTTTTCACTTAAGATGTTAAGGCAGACATTTAAACCCGTATCTTTGTACATCTCTAATGTTAACAAATTATTAGACACTAATTGCTCTGGGTTCCAGCCACCTCTCTAAAGAGAGTTTTCCATTTGCAGAACTTAAAACATACTAGAGTAATTTGTGTTCCTTAATAGCTACAAATTTGTTAGCTTGACTCAGAAGCAGCAAAACCTGGGAAGCTATTATGTAAATATAGATAATGTCTCTCCAGTGATGGTAATTAATGCAGAGATCTCCAGAAAAGCATGCTCTTTATGATTAGGTCCTGATGAACATTTGAAAGCTTGTGGGGTCGAACAAAGAACCCCCAGGACATTTTCCTGGTCCCTCTGTCATTCTTTCTGAGTCTGAAAAAGCCCTTAAGTCCAATAAGAAGCAGAAGATGAAGACCCTCTTCTCCAAAGCCAGAGCTAACAACCAGCAGAGTGGCCCTTAGCAGTTGGTTATAACCCCTCTTCTTGTCTCTACATCTCAAATGGTCATTTCCATTTCAAAATAGAGTGCCGTATCTGATGTTGAGTTCTAATTCGTATTAAAATCTATGTCATTAAAAGTTGTGTCCGCTCATAATCAGGGCACAGATTTGCATGTTTCAGGTACCTCCAGGCGATGATGATCTGTTTGCCATTGCAAGAAAGGCCTTCCTGATCATCTGGTCTAATATTTGTATTTTATGGAAGAAGAAATTGAGGCCCAAAGAAAGGAAATGATTCATCAGACTAGCAAGGGGTTATGGAAGGGGACCCACGAACCACCCCCAGAGTATGTACTGGTCTTTATAGTATCTACTGACTTCAAATCAACAAAACTAACATTTTTGGGGGTGTGTACTGAGCTTCAGTTCAAAGTGTTTGGACTGAAATGATGGGTAAGACATGGTCTTGGCCTTCAAGAAACTTTCAATTCAATATGAGAGTCAGATATGAAAACAAATTAGCAATATGAGACAGAATAGAAAAAAAGATCATGTAAATATTTTGTCCCACTTGCCACAGGGCCTTTACACATGCTGTTTCCTCTGCTTGGTTCACTCTGTCTTTCCCCCTTCACCTGGTTAACTCCTACACATCCTTCCTTATTCTAGCATCACTTCCTTTCCACTGCGAGAGGTCAGAGTTCCTCCTATGCACTCTTGTTACACATTCAGTTCCTTACCAGATTGAAAATTCCCTGAAGGCCTCTGGTATATCTTTATTGCTTACCTTGGTACTCATCTACATGAGAATGTGTTTATATGTCAACAGAAGCATCCATTGCAATAACAGAGGGTCTGAAAGACCTTCTTTTCTTGACTGACTGGTCCATGCATTGCAGGACTTCCAGCATCCCTTTGAAGGCTGATGCCCATAACAAGCATTGTGGCAACCAGAAAATACCCGACAAACTTCCAGAGCACCTCTCTGAGGGTGACAACTCCCCCATTCAAGAGCCACCATTCTAGAAACCCAACAGAATTAGCTACATCCAAAGAGACTAGCCTCATTGAGGAGTTACAGTAAAGCATCATTCCTTCATCCCTTCATTCGGTCAACATTTGTGTGTATACCTGCATAGTCTGGGTGTTAGGGACCCAGGGGTGAGCAAAATCTGACATGGTCCCTACATTTGTAGGGCTTCCTGTCCAGGATTATAATACAGGCTATAGGGAAGGTCTTTGATATTTAGATGGATAGGAGCTTTGCACCACTACTAGTCAGAACACGCTGGGAGAAGGAGTTAAAAACTTTGGCAAGACATTGCACTTCTTGGCAGAGTGTTGTGTGTTGTATAGGAGATGCTCCTGATAGTTCATTTTCATGTGTATACTCATCTGTCTGCCTATCTCAGATGAAATAGAAGACATTTATCAGATTTGGAGATGAGAACAGAAAGAGAGAGCTCTTACACTGAATGACAAAAATTTGAAAAATCTTAAGTTGAAAGGGTGATTGGGAAATAACTAGAATAAATCAAATGAGGGTGAATGCTAAGAATTGGTCTTATCTGCCTCCAAATTCCTGCAAATATAGGACAAAGGAGACCTAGGTTAAGAGAAGTCATATGAAGAATCCCTAGGTTTGGGTACCTCCAGGACAGCAATGGCATGTAGGGGCCATAAAGTAAATGCTATGTTGGCTATATTAAAAAAGTGTTGGGTCCAGATGCAGGGAGGAGATTGTCCCTCTGCAGAGTCAGTTATTCTTGACCTGCAAATCACACTATTACTGTTACCGAGTGCCCCAACCTTCCCCATTATTATTGCTCCTCCCACTCTATGAGCATCTTATTGACACCACTAAAATATCAGGGCTTTGAGAGAACGGGGGACAAAGCCTAGTGGAAGGGAAGTGGCCTCCCTATTCAGCTGTCCTTTTGAATCTCAGTTCCACCACTATGTAGCCGAGTGACATGGGTTAAGTTAGTCCACCTTTCTGAACCTCAGTTCCAACACCTGTTAGGTAGAGATAACACTAAGTGAGGATTAAAGGAAACAATTTATATATATTATAAGGTTGGCCTTCAATTTACTCTGAGGTTCCTTCCCTATAATTTCTGAGATTGAGAGCAATTTTATTTCTTCTTTCCTTTTCATCTAAATTTGATGAATGCTTAAAACATTCCAAGGAGTGAAAGCAAGGGTCTTGTTACCAATCCCAATTAGATATTTCAAAAGCCCCATAAATCTTGGGGAATATGTTTTAGGAAATTGAAAGCTAAAATTGTATGGCCGTGGCTCTAAAGAACACAGCCATCGTTCTCCTAAAGCCCTCGTGTAATGTTTCCAGTCTGCTTAGCAGTGTGTGTCTATCAGTGATTGGCCCGTCATCGATTTCCTAACCCTGAATAATGCAGCTAATGGCTCCCATTCTTCCCAGCCAGGACTAAATGAAGAGGCCTGAGGATGTTGAAAGATGGCTCCTTGTCTTATGGTTCAGAAACATGTTAATCCAAAGCATGAATGACCTATATAGAATTTGCATCTCTGGCTTTTGAGAATGTAATTAAGTATTGATTTCTGTACTATTCTCTTATTGTTTAATTAAACAAACAGTCCCTGCATGTGTGCTGGCCACCTGGTCTCTTATTCATTAACAAGCAAAATGGGGAGATGTATGAGCTATCACGCACCTATCATAGCTCTGTGCACTGCAAGCCCGTGGCACCTTGACAACTAGGAGTAGAATTCATAGCTCATGTTCCACTTTCTGTAGAAGACCAGCTCCATTCAGATCCTTAGTAAAGAACCCTTGTTCCATATCATCAGGTGAGAAGAATATGTGATAACTTATTTTGGGTCAACTGAACTGGACAAGGGGTACCCAGATTCAACATTACTTCCAGGTATGTCCGTGAGGGTATTTCTAGATAACATTAGCATTTGAATCTGTGGCCTCAGTAAAGTAGGTCACCCTGACCAGTGGTTGATGGCATCTAAGCCTTGAAGTCCTAACCAGAATGGAAGTCGGAAGAAAGAGGAACCTTCCCTATCTCAGCTCCTGTCCTCATTCTGGGAGTTTTACACCATTAGCTCACCTGGCTCTTAGACCTTCGGACTCAGACTGAATTACACCGCAGGCTCTCCTGGTCCTCAGCCTGTAGATGCAACTCACAGGACTTCTCAGCCCCAGAACTGCAGGAGCCAAGTCCTCATGATAAATATTTATATACATGTATCTGCTACTGGTTATGTTTCTCTGCAGAACCCCAACACATGACATTCTGATTTGCCTTTTGCTCCCTTATTTATCAGGGCACCAGGAGCCCGTCTGGCTTAATTCAGCCCTGGAAGCAACCAGCAGGACTGAGGGGAGTAGACAGAAGGTAACAGGGGAGGCAGAGTGAGAAGAGGCTGTGACTGAAAGTGTGTGTGTGTGAAGTGTGTGTATGTTGTGTGTTGTGTGGTGAGGTGTGTGTATTATGTGTGTGTGGTGTATGTGTATGTGGCATGTACGTGCGCGTAGTGTACATGCGTGTGGTGTATGTGTGTGTGGTGTGTGTGCGTGTGTGGTGTGTGTGTGGTGTGTATGTATGTGTGCATATGTGTGTGTGTGGTGTGTATGTGTGTGGGGTGTATGTGTGTGCGTGTGAGGTGTGTGTGGGGTGTTTGTGTATGTGTTTGTGTGTGTGGTATGTGTATGTGTGTGTGGCATGTATGTGTGTGATATGTACGTGTGTGGTATGTGTATGTGTATGTGTTTTTGTGTGGGGTGTGTGTATGTGTGTATGTGTGTGTGTGGTATGTGTGTGGTATGTGTGTATGTGTATGTGTGTATGTGTATGTGTGTGTGGTGTGTATGTGTGTGTATGGTATATATGTGTGTGGTATGTACGTATGTGGTATATGTATGTGTATGTGTTTTTGTGTGGGGTGTGTGTATGTGTGTATGTGTGTGTGGTGTGTATGTGTGTGTGGTATGTGTGTGATATGTGTGTGGTGTGTATGTATGTGTTTGTGTGTGCGGTGTGTATGTGTGTGTGGTATGTGTGAGTGGTGTGTGTGTGTAGGTGTATGTGTGTGTGTGGTATGTATGTGTGTGTGAGGAGTGTGTGTGTGTGTGTGTGTGTGTGTTTGGTAGGAAGAACACAGGAAGTGGAAGCAGGTTAATATGTGTGGTAGATGGCATTATCTGTATACTATTCTTCTTTCCCTCTTGCCCTTGCCAAGATGTCATTGTGGGTGGAGTCAACTCTCATCCTCTGACATAGGGCTGAGCCATGTGTCTTGCTTTGGCCAATGGACTATGAGCAGATGTAATATATGCACACTGCACCAGAGTGTTTACACGTGCTTTTGAGGTTAGGCTTGGCTTCTTATGCCCCCAACTTATACCTTGAGAAGAACATGTCCCAGAAAGCCACTGGCCCTGTAGGAATGAAAGATCCATGAAGTAGATGGGGACGTGGTGACAGCCAGAACAGAGCTGAGCCTAGTTCACTCACTGATGACTAAGAAATAAACACATGCTGTGAGCACCCTGCATCTCGGATTATTTATTACAACACCTGATGGCTATAGTAGCTGATCAGGAGCTGGGGACAGGTGGAGAAAGGAGTGAGAATGGGGTCTGTCTCATAAGGTCCAAACTTTAAGCCATGGGCTTTGTCTGAGATTCAGATGGTGGCTTCCTGCTAAACGCCCCCATCCAAGATGTATTTCCCTGTGACACTGTAACCGTTGCTCAAGGAGCCGTGGGTGAGGACTGTAATTGTAGCACTGTTTGTAAAGAGGAACTTAAACATCCATCCACAGGAGAAAGGACAAAATCTAAGGGGCATATTAAAATTGAATGAAATATGAAACATAAGGCAAATTGAATGCGCTGAAACCACGTATATCCACATGGATGCCTTTCACAAACAATGTGAAGCTGAAAATAGCAAGTTGTGAAATGATGTGGTCTAGATGAGAATATTTATATAAAATTAAAACCTAGAAACCAATCTCACATATTGTTTATGTATGCATAAGTATGTACTAAAAGTATAAAAACACACATGAAGGAGAAATGCCAAATTGATGATGGAAATCTCAGGAAAGAGAGAGGGAGGGAAGAGTTTGGAGATGTTGGTGATGTTTTTCGTTCCTTAAAAAAACCAGAGATTTGAGCAAATGTGACATTTGGCTAAGATTTGATAAAGCTGTGTAGGGGCGCACAGGCATTTATCATCTTATTCTCTCTTTTTGTCTGTATGTTGAAAATATTTCAGATAAAATTGCTTTAAAGAAAGAAGTGTCCATGGTGTGTGCTGTGTGGAAGGAGGATGAGGGAAGGTGGTAGCGGTGGAAGTGGGGGTGTATGAGGAGAGTTGATGGGGACTGGGATGTCTGTGGCAGGTTGGGACCCCTGGGATGCTGACTCTGGGAGGAAGCTGACTCTGGGGGTGCCCTGAAATAAACACTGTGTTGGAGCAGCAGTCTGGGCAGGGGGCACCGAGCTGCCATGCCATCCCCCTGGGAGTTCTGGAGCTGGAGTGGCCCTCGGAGTTGTCCCCAGCTCAGCTGAGATGGCCGGGCTATCATACACCAGTGTTGATGGGTCACTGAGCACAAGCTGACTGGGAAGGGTCTGACCTTGTGTGCGGCTGACCGTGAGGGGTGACAGCTGAGCCGTCTGTTGACAGTACCGCCAGCAGTTGGAGCATGTCCCCATTGAGGGGGTCTGGGTGGCAAATGTCACCACAGGTCACTTGGGGCAAATTCATGAAGGACTCAGGGAATCTGGACTTGGTTCTCCCAACAACTGTCATTCTTTAGCAAACGTGATTGCTACACCTAGAATTTTAACATTTAAAACCTATTAAATCTGAAAAAATTGCAAACTTGCAGAGAAACTGCAAGAACAGAACAACGAAGGCCACATGCGTGTGCCCCTTACCTAGATCCATCGCTTAACATGTGCCCTTAACAAATCGTGTCCTCTTCCTGCATTTTCTCAGGAAGTCTTCTGCAGGCTCTGAGCTAGAAGAAGTTGCAGCCATCATGACTCTTTATCCTTTGATTCATCGGCATGTATCTCCTAGGAACAAGGACCTCCTCTTCTATAATCAGAGCACAGAGATAAAGTTCAGGTAGCTTACTTTTGAGCCAATGCTATTATCTAAATAATTACCAACATTTCATTATCTCCCCAAGCCATGACCCAATCTAGGATCATTCATTGTAGTTTCAGAGTCATGTTAAATAGCTTCATAAAGGAACAATATTTTGTGCATGTTTTGAGGTTTCCAGTCAACTCATAGGGAGCCTTGGCTTGGGAAGAGAAGCTATTTCCTCCCTACCTTATCTTTGTTCAGTGTATGAGGGTCCAAGCCCAAACCCCTTTCCGCATTTAACATTCCTCTGTCTGTACTGTCTCCAGGACACTAATGGTGATGAGGTGGGGGTGTAAAGTTCACTTGGCCTGTGGCTCTCAGAGCCTTGCTGTCTTTCTTTACAGTAAGCAGGAGAGTGAAGCCACTGAGAAGCATAATGAGGGTTCTGGCCTCACGAGGGGTTCTCAGCCACTTGCACCTTGTTGGGTTAGAGGAATATGCACATTAGGTTGACCAGAGCTAAGTAGTGATGCTTCTAAATCCGTGTAGCTACTCCCATTGTTTCCAGCCTCACAGGAAGTCCCCGGCATGCCCACCGGAACTGGTACCAAGTGCAGAAGCCCCTGACATTTCTACCAAACTTGCACCATCAGCTGGTGCCCTAGGTCGTCTTCCACTACCAACCACGCCTCCGACTTCACACGTTCTTTCACCCTCCTCCGACTCTCGTGAGCCTTTACCCAGAAGCAACATAAAATGTGCTCCAGTATCTATAAAATTCATATAGTCATAGACGCCATCAAAGATGCTTCACACACAAGTCACCATCTACATTACACATAACAGTAATGAAATGTCCCTTTATAAAAATTCCTATTCGTTTGAGCAATTGTTGTTGGATTTTCTGTTAACTGTGCCCAGCATTCCTAACTGATACATGTTCCTACAAGTACAGCTTGTCGGAACCTGAATTTCACCGTGACAGATGCTTGTTCGATCATCTGTTGCTACTAGCAACACCTTGCAGTCAGGTTCTGGCCCTGGAGACAGACTGCTTGGGCTCAAATCCTGGCTTTGCCCCTGAGTGACCTGGGACAAGTACTAAAGCCCTGTGAACCTCATCTGCAGAAATGCAGATAATAATGTTACAAGAATTAAGTGAACTAAATAGACTAGTGGTTACCAGAGGAGAGGGGGAAAAATGTTAAAGAAAAAAAAAAAAAGAATTACATGAACTAATCAGTAAAGCACCTTGACAGTCCTGTGGCCTGGCAAGCACGCACCATGCTAGCAACTGGCATTACTACGCTACCTGCCGGTCCTTCCAGAAATGGCCCCTGTGTCTGGGCCTGATCTCTCATGCAGAATGAACATGGTAACCAAAATGCAATCATGCTATCTTTTGCACCAATTAAAAATATTACACAATGGAAAAGATCAATGACCATATCCTTAAAACAGAACGATCCTACAAAATGGAAAGAGAAAAATTAACAACCCAATTTTTAAAAATGGGCGAAGCCTTCGTGCTGGCAATTCACAAAGAATCATAAATGACTGAGAAATAATCACGCGTTCCACTAGTAACTAAAGAAATGCATCTTAAATCAACAGAGATAAACTTTCAGCTATCATTTTACAGTGTTGGTAAGACTGCAGGAAAATGTGCCTTTTCCCACACTGCTGGTGGGATTCAAAATTTCTATCACTCTATGGTCAAATTGGCAACATCTATAAAAGCATTCCAATTATTTGGTATTATGAATTTATCTTAAGGAAATAATGATAGAAGTGCAGAAGGAGCTTCAAGAATGTTCACTGCCTGCTGTTTATAGCAGTAAACAAGTAGATTCAATCTAAATGTCTAACAAAAGCGATCATTTACATAAATTCATGCACATCCACACTATGAAAAACTTCATACCTTTACACAGTGGTAGAAAAAAATGTTTATGGATATAAAGTGTTCACAATTTATTGTTCAGTGGAAAAAATAGTTTAAATGAAAAACTGTATATATAGTATAATCCCTTTTGGTAAAAACTGAAAAGAGTGTTTATGCAAAGGAAAAGTATTTAGAATAGTACACCCCCAAACTTTAACAGCCGGTTATTTCCAGATAATTTTTATTTCCTTTTGCTTTTTTATATTTTCTAATTTCTCTGTAATTTTACAGGAAATCACATTTATTTTTTAAAAAATAGAAATAAGTAGTGATTATTATGGGGAACAGAATTGAATAGGTATGGGTAAAATACTTCTCTTTAATATACTTTTAAAAAAAGTAGTAATAAAGGTAGTTTTCCCACTTTCTTTGGAATCTTCTAGTCTTTTTCAAAATTAGAAAAGGATCCAGTTGTGTATGTATACAGCATAAATTCTGCCAGAGTTGTTTAACGAATTACTAATTAAGGTCATGACCCATGATGCTAGGCAGTCTCTCTGGCTGTCTGGGAGTTTCAGCCTTTGTCCTGTCCTATATCCCACAGAAAGTGAAATCATCTGCTTAGCTGAGTATTCATTACATAATAAGTTGAATGTAGCCACTGAAAATACTCATGCAAATATCTTCATTAGTAAAATCATGCAATTAACCTGAAATATGTGCTAAATGAAGCAGCCAAATTGTTGCATATTTTCCCAGCTCTTAATTATAATTTTGGTAATCAATTTTTCTCCTGATTACCAAAAAGAAAAAAAAAAAGAAATCTTCAGCGTATGCGTGCTCTGAGGATGAGTTGGAACACTGAGATAAAACCCTCTAATCGTTTTAGTAAAGAAGGCCATTAACCTTTCCTGTGTTTTTGTTCATCGCAGGCATTTCCTGCTAATGCTCATTGCTGAAGATGATTGGATTTTAACAAGAGCTTTTTGGATCAAGCGTCAGCCCTTCCTGAACTGTACATTTTGCAAGCGCCACTGTCATTAAAGGTTACCAGCACTTCCATTATCAACTTTCCAGCGTATATTTCTTAAATGACTTTTGACTGCAGGGTAAAAATTTTCCCTAAGTGAAAACTGACATCCAGCTCACAAACCGATTTAGTCAGATGTCCCCAAATGCCCAGCTGCCTCATGAAAAGCAGGAGGGATGGGGAGCCGTGAGTCCTCGTGGACACATCTCCTATGTTCTTTGGTCTCTTATTCCAGTTTACTGAGCTGTCAGGGATTTGAAGGTAGGAAGAACCACACAGTAGAGCATTTCACAAGGTGACCCTGGAGGAGTGGCTTAGCTGAAGAATTATACAAATTCTATGTAAAATGGGGGAAAGGATGAATTCACAAGCTAGTAAAGGTTGAGATTAAGAGAGGCCAAGTCTCCAGCATAAGTAGAGAAAATAACCGCCAACATTTAGGTTGACACCTTTTAACTTCCCCACTTCCAGCTCCTCAAACAGTCAACCTCCATAGGCTCCCTCCTAAGGCTAAGTAAGAATTTATCATGCCTGGACAGGATCAGACAGGGTGTGCAGTGTTTGATCTTTCTAGCAAAACACTGGTTTTGACCACCTGACCTTAGACTTCCTTCCCAAATACGGAAATGCCTAATGCTTAGCTATGGGAGTAGAGCTGGGGAGACACATATACGATATCCAGGGAAAAGCCAGGAAGGCCGGGACTGGAATGCGGGTTGCGCACTGCACAAAGATGTCCTCAAGGAGAGCCTGCCATTCACAGCAGAGGCGCTGTGAATTTGTATATTTATCCTGACAGTTTTCTAAATCCAAAACCAGTAGATTATAGTGCTTTTTTGCCAGGTGGAAGTAAAGTATCCGAGGAAGGGGCATCTCTTTCTAAGTTGCACAAAGACACTTTATAGCTGCTCCCCGAGAAAAACCTTCTCCTGATGACTCTGCCAGTTTGCGGGGAGAACAGGAAACATGTAGGGAGCAGAGGGGAAGATCAGATGCATGGGTCCTTCAGAGGAGACCCTCGTTAGGGCCTTAGGGGGGACCCCGAGGGTGGAGGGCTTCTGCCCTGGTTCCTGTTTGGGATCTGGAAGGGGGCTGCATCTCGCGTGGTGCTGGCCATATCACAGTGAAGGTGGTGATGGAAAAGACTTGATACAGAAGGAAAGGCCTTCTGTATGTGGCAGGCTCCTGCAGGTGACAGATGACCTATTCAAGCTGGGAACTTGGCAGAGATGTGGACAGGGCCTAGAGAAGGCAGGGAGGGGTGGGGCAGGGCCTGAAGCCAGAAAAGCAGAGAGCCATGGCACTCCTAGGCCTGAACGGGCATGAGGAGGGGGCTGGATGGACAGGGTAGGAGAGAGGACCCAGCAGGGAGGGAAGCAGAGACTAACACCCAACTTCACTGTCCTCCTTCCCTTTGTGTTTGTGTGTGTATGTGTGTGTGTGTGGGGGGGGGAAGGGGTTCTCGACATAAACCAAGTACATAGCAAGAGCTAGACTTGACCCTCACTGTCTGCCTCCAGAGCCCATGCTGACCATTAGGCTCCTCTGCCAACCTAGCAGGAGGAAAGCGCTGGAAAGGATATGCGCAGCACTACATGGCAAAGCAGAGTGGGCGGCTACGCCTGTCAGAGAATGTATACGGGAGAGATCTTGTTCCAGGTGGTCTATGAACTAGAATTTTGGGGGCCCGAGAAGGGAGATGGAGCTCGGATGGAGAGCCCATTTGGGTGAGAAAGAGGGGGACATATTCAGGACTGGCAGGTCCTTCAAGGTGGCTGGGTTGGGAGAGTAACAGGAGAGAAGGTGACTGGGCGGAGTTGTGCTCATCTTCGCCCCTTCAAGGATAGAATAAGTAACATAGAGATACCAAAAATCTAGAACTCCCCTTGGAGCATGTCAGCAGATGTGCCTTCTGCCTTCCCAGAAAATGTCCCTTCTGAAAAAAAAAAAAAAAAGTTTATTCTGAAAAACCTCTGACAGTAAGATACAGAAAAGGTGAGGGTGTGTGTGTGTGTGTGGGGGGGGGGGTGTGTGTGTGTGTACATGTGCGCATGTGCTTGTGAGCATCTGTGAAGGGCAGGCAGAAGAGGGGGGAGGGGAACAGGGAGAAGGAGGAAATCGTTAAATCAAACCTTTCTCTAATATTGAATCCCAGAAATTTAGTTAAATGATGATCATACTCTCTTATAATGGAATGTTCTAGAGCCATGAAAAAATTCTACTTCTAAAAAATATTATAGATCAATAACACTTTTAATGATAGATGCGTAAATCCTTAATAAAATTTTACCAACCAGCAAAAAACAACTCATTAGAGAAAGTCATCCAGACCGAATTGGCTTTGTTCTTAACATAATTTATCACTAAATATGTGAAAACATTTAAAAATATTAATAATTGAAGCAGAAAATTTGAAAAATGATTTGATGTCCCCTTTTCATAAAGTCTGGAAAAATAGTGGTTAAAGGAAATTTTCCATTTACACAGTAACATTTTGCATTTGAAATCCAAATCCAGCAGATATGAAGGAAGGAGCATACATCCATTCTGCTCTTGGCGCTGTGCCAGGGCCTTGGTGGCCTCGCCCTGTCCTTACAGCAGTGTGCTGAGTCCTACTCCGTCTGGTCCTGCATGGCCCCTTTGGCTTCACCTCCTTCCTTCTTCCCTCTTGCTCACCTGCTGGCCTTCCTGCTCTCCTGTGGCAAACCATCTTCCCTTCTGCCACAAGATCTTTGAACTGATGGTGCCCTCTCCCTAGAACACCCCTGCCCCAAATATCCCCAGAGCTGGTTCCCCCATATCTTTGAGGTCTCAGCTCAAATGTCACTGTCTCCTTAGGGAATTTCTTGAGGTCCCTATGTCAAAATACTAGCAAGGTCCACCCCAACTCCCCACCAGTGCGCTCCATCTCAGCTCCCTGCCTTTCTCCATCTCCTGCATGACGTGTTGGTTGTCAGTCTCCTGCTGCAAGCCTCTGAGGGCGGGAGCTTTGTTAGCTGCTTCCCCAGGGCCCAGAACAAGCCAGGCACAGTCACTGCTCAGGGAGTATCTGTTGCACAAACAAATGAGCAGGCCAAGGGGCTGCCCCATGGGAGAGGAAGCAACATCTACAAATTCCCCATTTCAAACCTCTTTGCTTAGGGAGTCTGTTTGCTTGCATTTAAAACATTTATTTTTGAAAAGGCAAAATATGTACCTGAAATAAAATTCTAAAGAGACATAGATAAGTGTACACAGTGAACACCAAGACCCCCACCCCGTCTAGGGAGACCCTTCCCTTGCCAGTCTGACAGAGGGGAGGTGCAGCTCATCTGTCACTGTAATTTGCATTTCTCTTTTCCTGTGAGACTGAGCTTCTTCTCATAGATTTAAGAGCAGTTAGTGTTCACTGTTTTTCTGGGGACTGTCAGTCTTTTTCTTATTGATTCATAGGAGCTCTTCACTTATAAAAGAAATCAGTCCCTTGGGTATGCAAAACGTTTTCCATGGTTTGTGTTGTTTACCAAAGAACAGGTTAATTTTCCTGCCAAAGGTATCGCTCTCCTTTATGGTTTCAGTTTTGTGTCAGACTTAGAAAAGCTTTCTTTACTCATAGATTATATTATCATTCTTCTGCATTTTCTTGACTTGCTTTTTGATAATGTGTGTTGCCATGCTGATCAGGAGCAAACTTGTCTCTTTGTATTTCGTGCAATAGGACAGGAAGTTATATCTAGATTTTACCACGAGCCCATGATATGTGTCCCAGGAAAATCACCAAAAGATAACCAAAACACCATGTTTGTGGTTAGGGGGTGTTTTCAGTGGTTTCTACAGGGGCTGGGCTGCAGGTGTGGGCGGAAAGGCTTCCTATGGCTGCCCTGTTGGTGGGGAGCAGGGTCACCCTGGAACTCTGGGAAGTGTCAGCAAGTAACGATTCCACCCTCAGGCACAAGGCTGGAGGTGGCCCGGGGCATCTCTGGATGTTTCGGGACAGAGCATTTGATACAGAACAAGGTGACTTGCCCTGTGATGGGGAAGTCCTGTGATGCATCTCTTGCATGTAGTGTTCTGGACCATCTATCTCATTGTGATTAAAAAAATCCAAACCTGAGGTAATTAGAAAGTCCTCTTGAGGGTGGGAGGGCCTCTCAGTCCTCTTTCCACCCCTGACTGCACTGGGGTCTGTTTCTGTGTCAGCCACCTCTCAGCTCGCTCCTCTCAGGCCTTTATGCCAATTTGTCTTCTGATAAAGGTGATGCTCCCCAATTCTGTGCTTGTTTTCCTTCTCTCCTCTCCCTCTCCCTCTCCCTATGGGTAATTTCCTCCCAGGTGGCCACAACAAGCCTCCACAGACTGATCGCTTTCCGACACATTATCTCTGCTGTATGCTGGCTTTTAAAGCCAGATGTTCTGAGGCAGAGGTCTAACTTGGAGGAAACTAGGGAAAATATTTTAGTTACTTGTTTTTTTGTTTTTTTTTTTTTAAATAGTAACTTTAGAATTTTCATGAAATGATACATGGTTAAGCTTTTGAAAAGTTGAGCAATGTATAAAAGTGCAAAGAATAATGCCAAAGAAAAAACACCCTCAGTATCCCCGGCCCTCCAAATAATAGCCATTATTAGTATTAGGTCTGTGCTATGTAAAAAGCCAAACCATACGCTTAATTGAAAATGGGGAATTTTACTCTAATACTATTTTTAATGAGAAAGCATTTGATTTTACTTAGATTTGACAATAACAGAATCTGAAGTTGAACTAAAAAAATTGCGCGCTGTGGGGCACACACACACATGCAGTCAAAAGAAACAAGTTCACTATCTCTTTAAAGTTTAGAAAAATGATTATCAGGATCATAGAAGCTGAAATCATTAATTTTTTTCTTAGACTACATGTTTTAACTCTAGATGGTATTTATCGATTCTGTGGCATGAAAAATGAGAAAATTGGCCCATTTATTTTTTTCTTCTTACTCCTCTCCCTACCAGCCCCAGGAAATCGGTTTAAAAAAGAAAACTCGGTTTTACGGTAGTTGATTAACAAATAATTACACCATATAAATCCTAAAAACTTAACTATTGGCTGAATTTAAAATATTGAGAATCTGGGGAGTAAAGTAAATTAGATAATTACTATGTGACACTTGAATTAATTAATCTGTTTTGTCTCCTCAGCTCTATCTTGAGGCTGAAACGCGAGAAGATACGAACATAATGCAATGGCTTTGAAGATTCTCTGCCTTCTGGTTTTGCCTCAGGAGTAAGAACTTGATACAAGTGGAAAATTAAGATTTCTGTTATACATGATAAACTAAAGAATTCCATAGAGTTTAAATTATTGTCAGTATTCCCAAACGGCACTTTTTATCTGTATTTGTGGGAAGGAGAAGTATCAACCTTACTAATAACTACAATAACCAGCTTGAGTGTAATTTCCTGAAATGTATTAATGGACAGTTTAGTTTTTACAGCAGTCAGGGGACCTGGACTGAAATTTGAATGTTCTTTTACAATCCATAGAAAAGACATGACAAGTTGTTCTAATGCAATTAGAAGATTATGTCTGATCACATTTTTCTTTCTAAGCACATAGTCTATGAAATCAGCAATTAAAAAGAGATCATGGTTGTTATAACTTGATCTTCCTACTCTGTGGAATTAATTTGTCCAACAGAATAAAAGGGTTGCATCCTTCATATTTCTTGTTTACTCATTCATTTATTCATTCATCAATTCTCTTTTGCTCATGGACTCATTTATTCATTCAACAAATATTTACTGAGCATTTACTAGTGCCAGCCCTATGCTAGACATGAAGGAAACAGTGAATGTATTAGTGTTTGCTGGGTAACAAGTCACCCCAATACTTAGTATTGGACTATAGCTTGAAACAACAGTGATATTACCTTATTCATAATCTTGTGGGTTGGCAGGGAGTTATGCTGGTCTCTCCTGGGCTCGCTCATGTGCCTACATTCAGCCAGAGGGTCAGCAGGACTGGAAGTCCTAATATGGCCTCACTCACTGGATGGTGGTTGGTGCTGGACGTTGGTGGGGTGCCTCGGTGCTCCTCCAGGTGGAGATTAGGTTAGACTAGCTGTGTTCACCTAGTTTTCTTAAAGGGCAGCCTTCCACAAGAATGAGAGTGGAAATTGTAAGGACTCTTAAGACCTGTTTTGGATGTTACTCATGAAGCATTTATTTGTCAAAGTGAGTCATGAGGTCAGCTCAGATTCAAGGGGAGGGGAACTAAGGCTCCATCTCTGGATGGGAGGAATGACAAACTCACATTGCAAAGGGACATGTATTCCAGGATAACAGGAATTAGGGGCCATTGTTTGCAATTCACCAAAGTGAATAAGATGAATGTGGTTCCTGCCCTCCTGTAGCTGATAGTCCAGTCCTAACAGTAACAATAGCTCACATTTGTTCAGTTTTTACAATACAACATGTCAGGGACTGTCCTAAATGATTTACAAGTACTAAGATAGTTAAGCCTCACAACAATCCTTACAACATAATACTATGAGCCTTATTTTTAACATCAATAAACATAAAGAGGTTATGTGACTCTGGAGGTCTAGGAGACATTGATATTGAATAAATGAAACATGTATGAAAGTCCCGGTGGTCTGTGCACAAGTCTACTTATATTATTTTCTTCAAGTTAGGAATATTTCTAGTTTAACGTAATTAACTAAACAATGGTTGTATAATCACAGTTATGTTGAGTATGAAAAAAGATGGGACATGGTACCATCAGGGCATACATATATCACAAGGTGACTTGTCCTACCCTGTGGGTTGTTATGGTGGCTTTCGCACAAAAGATGTTCAAACTCTCATCTGAAGGATACAAGAAATAGCAAGGAGAAGGGAGCGGAGGTGGGGAAAAGAGAAAGATCCATGAACACAGTCACCCAGAGGCAGAATTTTGTTTGAGAATCACCACTGTCAACACTGGAATGAAATCTAGATCAGGTACAGTCACCATGCCGGGCGGCAAAGCGGGAAATGTCATCTGTAACAGAAACATTCACCCGTCCTAGGAAAATCGCTCAGAGATTTTGATAATCTCTGTATTGTTTAAAACTCCATGAATGAAATTTGAAAGGCAGATGCCAAATGGGAAAAAACAGCAACGTGTGTTCATTGAATCATTCATTCATTCAACTATTGAGTACTTACCAGAGGCTACAGTTCCAGATTATCTTCCAAGCATCTGCCTAAATAAATTCTCATGTAGAAAGTTATTTTGGGGGGGCATTATCTAACATGAGTTTAAACTTGATTAATTTTTACCACATTTTTTTCCCTCCACATGTTTTGATAATCATTGTCAGTATTGACTGGTCTTATTCATTTTTTCGAATGTATATTCACTCTTGTTTATTTAAATATTGAAGGGTTTTAAGTTGTTTATAATTTTCTCCTATCATGACCAGTGCTACTGGTACCTCTTTGTTCTTGTCTCTTTCCATGTAGGTAAATTTTTCTCTAGTCTAGCATCTAGAAATGAAGTTGTATTCTAAACATTTAAATAGCTACCACCGCAATATCTTCCACTAAGGCTGTACCAATTTATATCTTATGAACCTATCGTGAGAGTGACCCTTCCTTTGCCAATTCTAGATATCATCACTCATTAAAATATTTAACAATCTGAAAGGCCAACAAAACCAATAAAACAACCACCTACACAAAACAACACCACCAAACAAAAAACCCCAGCAAAAATCCTGATCAATTATTGCTGAGTTAGTGAGAATTTAAATTGTCCTAATTTTTAGTGCAGTCCTTATTAATTTTAAAATGGCCATGTTTATGAGACATGGTCTCACATTTCAGGAGTAATTTGCTTAGGGAATTTGCCCAGTTTTCTTTAAAAGTTTGTGGATAAACTGAGGGTTAAATTGCTTCCAAATGAAGTGTAAGGTTTATAGCAAAATGTATGGTTCTAATAGGTATCAAAGTAACAGCTCAGAGCAATTTCAAAGTACTTACAAGGCTCCTATCAGAATAAGAACATATATGAACAGGGAATCCATGATATGTCTAGGGCTTATTCATTATAGAATTCATTTGGGGGTAATAATACAAATTGGTGGACCTCCTTTCCTTCTGAGCAGAGTATGATAATATTATATTCCTTACATTCATCAAGATAGGACAGTAGTATCTTATGTTGAACGATGTAGGTTTTATCATTTCAGAAGTTGTCTATGAAAAGAATGACTCAGCAGGAAATGCAGACATAAAACCACATGAAATATAAACTGGGCTATTGACTGGGGCTGGTTTAATAAAAGCCATTATGTTTTACTTTATACCTAGACATTTATATTTTAAATTTAATCAAGTTGAAGTCTTAAGTGGCATAATCTTATTAAACATGGAATTGATTGAATACAATGTTGGTTTTATTTCTTTAAAAATTACTCCAGATTGGACTGAATTGATTCTAAGTGCTTGGGACAGAAACATTTGGTGAAGTCATTGGTAGGAACAGAAAATATCCCAGGTAAACTGGGTTCTTATTCTTACATAATTTCCCCTCTCTGAAGACTCATATTCATAATAAAATTGTGTTTTCTGTGGTGGTTTTGGGGTGCAATTACTAGAAAATTGGATTTATGAAAACAACTGTGTAATGTTTAATCCACATAAAGAATTATCTCTTGCACCAAGCTATCAATTGATTCCACCTCTCAAAATATACATCTGATTCATCCAGTGCTCTTAATGTCTGCTACTAGTCTCGGGCGCAATCATTCCTTGTCTGGAACACTGTGGGAGCATCCTAGGGGTCTTCCAGCATCCAGTCCAGCTCTGGCTGGTGGGTATGGTTTGGTGCCAATCCTGTACCCATCTCCCTCCTTACTAAGTCCTCTTTGCTTAGAACACCCAAGAACTCAAGGGAGAGTGACCCCATCTCCAACCCAGGGGTAGATTTTGGTTAATTGAAGCCAATTAGGGTAGCCTCATTTTCCTTGCAGTGAATGGTCTGTAGTAAGTACATCATCCAATTGTGGCCGATGGGCCATGATGAGGAATTCTGCCAGAAACTTCTGGGAACAGTTTCCTCATTCCTAAAAAAGAGTTACTGGAGCTGCTGGTAGTCTTTCCTTTGAATACTGTTGCACCTGAATGTGGTTCCTGGAAGGAAGGGCCCTCATCTTGCCACTAGCCCAAGGATGAGGCCTACATATTGGGGGCAAAGTGTAGTTTAGAGCCCCTAAAATTAAAGTAAGTTGGTCTGGAGCCCAGAGATACGAACCTGAGTCAGCTCTACTGTGCTCCATGAAACAGAGATGTGAATTTTTCTTTTTCTTAAAATTGTATGGAATTGGCTTTTCTATTATCTGCGGGAGGGCGTCTAATGCTTATGGTACCCATGGTTTCCTCACCCTGGCACTGTAGGGGCAGGTTATAAAAAAACACAAGAACTACCAAGTCAGTTCTCAGCTTAGCACCACTCAATGGCTTCCTGTGTCTTTTAGAACATATTCCTGATGAGGTCCTTTGTCATCTGTCCCTTGAAAAGTATTTTAGCACTTACTCAATGCACCTTCTCCCTGGCTTTGGGCTCCAGTCA
>KE794462.1:395-21527 GCA_000465285.1 Eidolon helvum
GCTTTTAGATCTCCCCCTCCACTTTTTGGCACTAGCTGGTAAAATAAATTGAAAATAAATTATTAAAACTAGATGCACAGAGAATTTTCAAAAAAGATTATGATAAACAAAAGTGAAATAAAACATTTCCATTCATAAGAAGCAAGGATTTGAAACCTTGATGCCATTAACACTTCGATGTGCTTTCTGATCTCACCAATTCTAGGAAATATAGTCATTACTTTCTATTGTTACAAAAATCTAAAGTAATTTAGATGATGTCAGGGTATTTAAGGTATTTAGAGAAACTTAATTAAATCAATAAGAATTATGTATAATTAATATAATTTATAAACGGGTGATGATTTGAAAGTATTTTTTCTTTTGAATTATTCCCTCTATTTTTTTCCCCCATGGAAAAAGAATTTTGAAAGCTAATTAATTGAATAAAGAGTTAAGAAATAAACTGAGGTCCCACCTATGTTTGAGTTAACATGATTTTGCTGTATTTCCAATGCATATTTATGTACTTTTACATTTCTCCCATCATTTGTAAGATGAGATAATGAATATCTTCTCTATTGTGTAGATATGAGCGCAAACACAACATATTTACGAAAAAGTCTTTAAAACAGGCACATATACTGCTTAAAAGGGAGTTGGTTCCATTTGCAAATTTCCATGAAGCCATTTGGTAGACTCTTTGCAGGTATACAGGAAATTAAAATATTAATTTATACCAGACAGTTAAGTGAAAGATGAAAGAACATCAAGTGGTGTAATATCATTTTGGTGACTAATGAGATATAAAACTACTGGCAAGCAAGCAACTACTTAAAATCCTCTGGAAGCCAGGAGCCAAGGTTGTAATGGAGTCAACGTGGAAACATCTCATTAAAACTGGACAGAAGAAATGCAAACACTGCATACTTAAATTTAAAATCACCTCAGTACGAGTCAAAGGGCCAACATGATACAAATGATCATCCACAGAATCAATGTTTCTAAATACAAAGACGAGAAGCTTACACTCATCTGTTTCATAGGACTTATACATTCATTGTCTTCTAGCCTGTAAAAAAACAATTGTTGGTACAATAAACCTGGAAACTGGGATGATTAAGCAGGAATGCTGTAGAGAATCCAATCTCATATTGTCTGCCCAAGGTTCAGTTTTTCTCTACTGCTTGATAAGTCAGGCTGATCTTAAAGGTAGTAGGTGGAAATTTTTTCAAGGGTAGTGGTTCTCAAAGTGTGCAAACTTCCAGACCTACTGGATCAAAAACTCTGGGCCTGGCAATCGGTGTTTTACCAAACCCTTCAGGTGATGTGTGCTAAAGTTTGAGAACCACCATTCTAAGGGCAGAAGATTAATTAGACAACCACTACTTAATCTTCAGGAGAGGAACAACAGTACAAACAGCTTCTGATGGTAGAACAGGCTGGAAGGACCACAGCTGGATGAGATTCACCAGCAGTTGACTACAGTTTTGTCACTAAGATGGTCATTCTGCCTTTTCTTTCCTAGAACTCCTTTGTGGTATTGTAACAAAGAGAGGAAAAAAGTTTTGTATGGTGCTAGTGGTGTGGTAGTGGGTTTTTGTCAGTCAGTAAGTGGTATCGCTGTTTATAAGGAAGTTGAGCATTGTTCTCAACTGAGCTTATCCTAGACTACCCAGGAGATGATTTTTTTTGTCTGTCTTCCCTGAATAATTGTGTTTTAGAAATCTATATGGTGTTCTAGTCCAAAACTTTAAGTTATTAGTTACTTCAACATCAAACACAAACATTACAATACAAGCAGAGGAAGAGGATCTCACAAAAAGACAGAAAGACAGTTTTCTAGATTGTTCCACTAATGAATGAGAACATGCTGTTTTTTTTTCCAGCAGGTATAATTATGAGTTCTTTACCATTTCCATAAATCTTGCCCAATAACGAATTCATTATTTCCACTAAAAAGTGCTTAAAAATAGTCTCTTGCTTTTTTAAGGCCACACTAAATCTCACTAGGATCACCTAAGTGGTACCCAAGCACATGTAAGTTCTGGATTTTCCCTCTGTCTGCTTCCTTGTCTGCAAAGTAGGTATGACTATTTAGATGTTATGGCACAGGTTTACTGTGGATATTGACCAGACGCCCTCAGTACATGAATCTTTAAACAATCTTGTCTCGCCAGTACTTCCTCTTCAGAGTGTGCATTTGAAAAATGGTTATCATTTATTTTGCATATTCCCAAACTTTGATGATGACCCACAAACTTAGTACTATATACTTCCTAGGGAAGCAAATAGAGAGGCACTGTTGGCTACAGGGCACTTTACTGAGTGAATAAATGTAATTGAAAAAGGTTTACAATTTGTGCACGTCATCCCAGACACAGACCGCCATGGTTTTCCATGAACATATTATTCTATCATTTCCACCTAATTAGTAAGTTTTGTAAATTACCACTGAAGGTCTGCTTTAAGATCAAAGTTTAGATTTTGTTTGCTTTAGTTTCAAACACTCAAAATATTATGTTACATATGACCTATGCATAAACACTACTTTTTTTTTAACCCTACTTGAAATACCCCCAATCAATTTTCAGCTCATTTTAACTGTTTAATTCCTTGAGACACTAAAGTGTTTATTCTGCGCACTTAGATCATGGTGTTATAGAGCATGGCCTTTGAATTTACGACATCCCTTCTGCCATTTACTGGTTATCTCAGGCAAATTTCTTAACCTCTCTGGGTCTGTCCTCATCTGAAAAAATGAGGAAAACAATACTTGTTTCATAAGGTTATTGTGATAATTAAGTATGACAATGTAGGTAAACGTCTACATTCACAGTGGCACTCAAGTGTCACCTCCTTCCTGCTGTTTGTAACCTCTTGCTATCATAATCAGCTCCAAAGTT
The DNA here is from genome assembly GCA_000465285.1 of Eidolon helvum. Classification (NCBI taxonomy): domain Eukaryota; kingdom Metazoa; phylum Chordata; class Mammalia; order Chiroptera; family Pteropodidae; genus Eidolon; species Eidolon helvum. The sequence continues at coordinate 3,281 of KE794462.1, forward strand.
CTTCATTCTGTTTCCATTGATGGGGCTGACTTGAATAGATTTTCCTTTCTTAAAGGAAACTTTCATTTATAAGCAGAGGTGTGATATATTTGAGGGAAGTCAAGGACTTCTATTACATATTTATATTACTTTCTTAGAGTTAAGGCTACTTGACTCAACTGACTTTGTATAAGCCTTCTCCTTAAGACAAGAATAAAAAGCCTAGTGATATTGTACAAAGCAGTTTCCACTTAAAGGTACTTTTGAATTATGCTACCATTTTGTCATCTTCGAAAATATTTTAATCTGAGCTGTTATGTATTGTAGCATCAGCCTCAGCCAGTCATTAAATAGCCTAAAAATGGTAAAATGTAGCTAGTTTGTATCAGTGGAAAAGGATAGAAAATAATCATAAGGGGAGAGAGAACAAGGCGGTATAAAGAGGCAGCCTAAGCATCTGTAAAAGCTCATCAGGAGATGCAAGAGCTAAGAGAGAGCCTGTGAACAATCTATTAGCTCTCCATCAAACCTAGGCCCTCACAGCAAGGAGAAATCTGGTGAAGAGTATAGTATACTTAGCTGAGCTGTCCAGTCAGGAATTCCTTCACATTTGGAGTTTTCCAAGTGTTCATGATAAGAACTTTACCAAAATATTAGAAAAAAGAGTAAATCTCAACCTTAGGTAACAAACTTTTGGCAATAATATGGGCAACTGAAAGCAACTTGCAGAATCATCTGCTAAGATTTGCAAATATATGATAATAACTGTTTTAACTACAAAGGCTGTCTTGACTTTGGTCTTTCAGAGACCTTGAGAGAGAGTGATGGAAGAGGTGGGTGGGAAAAGGCAGAAACAGGCGCCAGAAGAGTGTGAGGGACTGGCTGGGGCATCCTGGGAAGGGGCCCCTTGTCTACCTAATTATCTCCCTTTATTCTCCATCCCTGGGAGGATTCCACTGACTTCACTGTGACCTGAAGTCCTATTCGTTAGATTATTTGCATCAAGCAATGTCCTTTTCTTTTTAATACCTCTGGGAAGTATTACGTGACTTAGCTAATTTTCTGGTTGAAACCTGACATGGATGTAGAACAGAGTATGTTGGGAATGAAGGTGGACTGAAGACCAATGTGGGCCTCAGGTGGGCTACTGAAAATTATAGGCAAAGAGCTATGCATATTCTCTCATTTTTTTACTCTTTGTACCCATACTCAGGCTAGTACAAGAGCAGTGTTTGGACAGAGTATGGAGTAAACTTATTTTACTCTCTATCCTAGAATAGAGAATGTGTGGGAGGATGAATTCTGATTTCTAAATAATGAATGTACTCTGGGAGGACAGGACATTCTTAAATTGAGACTGGCCTCTTTTGAATTTTTATACTTTACAAAAAATTGCTATACATTTTTTAATTACTCTGATTTGCTATTTTACTAAAGCTTTTTATTTCCCCCAGTAAATTTTGTAGTACTCACAGGCTCACAAATGAGAGTTGAACCTAAAATAAGCTACAAGAAACAATAACCAGAGTGCACTGCTTTCTTAAAAAAAAAAAACAACTTTCAATTCTACTTACAAAATATAAAAATTCAAAAGTATAGAACACAGCTCATTGCTATCTGAACAATTCATTGCTTGTTAAGATCAAAGAGTTGATCTGTTCCTAATCTCGAATTATTGTCTAATGAGTAAAAACTAAAAGTAAAGAGTGTTTTGTAGAACTGAAAAAAAAGTCTTCTGGATTCTGTGGTGATCTCTTGGTGGCATATGAATGATAAAGTTCCTTCTTTTAGATTGCCTAAATAAATCAGGGAGATCTGTCTTCCTCTTAACCTTGTAGATAGTTTACAATATTTCTTAAGGCAGAAAAAGTTTACTATTACCAGCACTGAATCAAGTTGTCAGTTTTAAATCCTTACGTCAATATGAAGAGCTGATGTCTTATTTTTAAAGGATGAATGACATGCTCAATTATGAATACATGTTTAGGGGCTGGGAAAATTGTAATATATGTCTTAGCAACTATACTTTCTAGAATATATGAGTTGGCTTAATTGCGGAGCTTCAACCATTATAAGAAATATTAAATATTACTATACATAAGACAGTTTCCAAATTAATTTTCTAGTAATATTTAAGAGAAGAAATATCCACTTAAAATATTGGCCTGAATAAAAAGACCTCAGACATAGGGTATATTTACCTGCCAGAGAGTAGAAATATTTTAAATTAAAAAACTTATAATTTTCTACATTTCATTCTGTGTCCCCATCTCCTTTAGTTTTTCTGAGACTCAGGCATGTGTAACTGACATCATGATTTCATATGGTTGTGTAATATTTTAAGATTTAAAATGATTTCATCGTAATCCCCTTTCCTACCCCTTCCAGCTGTCTCCCTACCCGACACTTCCTGCTCCCTTCCCTGAGAAGTCTGCTCACTGAATGGAGAACTCTGAGTTCCTTTCCTCCAAAAGTGTAGATATCAAATAAGTTGTATTTTAATGTTTTATTAAAACCAAATGTTATCCCATATGTTTAGATAACTGTGGAGCATAGAAATGTCTGTGCAACAAGGGATTAAGGCACCATTTTTTTCTTTCCCTTTTCTTTTTTGCTTTGGGAGCAAAAACAAAGACTAATGGGACAGCCAAGGTGGCTGGTCAGTCTTCTGTCTCTTGGCAATATTTGTATCAGCAAATATCACTGGGTACTGTGTGCCAAAGGTTGCCATAACATTGACTTAAAACCTTGCCAGGAAAGAAATTTCTTCCTTTAGAAATAGGGAAATAAAGGCACACAGTACCTTAAATGAAAAAGTTGGTGAGTACCAATCGGAAAATCTTGATGACTTAGGGCAATTTTGAAATGTTCTGGAATATTTTACAGAGAAAGTCATCTGTTTCTTGATTATGACACTCAAGAATTTATCTTTCTAGCTGTTTTCTTCCCTGCCAAATGCAGTCATGACAGAAATCTTTCTCCAATGTTTGAATAATGTTTGGTAGTAGATGTCTGAGTGTTTATACATCAGCTTGACTTACCAGCAGATATTTCCTTAGCACTTGCATTTTTTAAAAAATGGATCAAATGGATCAACATAGTGTTTTCAAAGGAGTGGTACTTAAAAGAGACCCATTTGGCAATAACATTGTAGGCAAAAGCACTGGGAAATAAACTTCGAGATTTAGAAATGTGTCAAGGAATGGAGACTCTCTGAAACAATGTGCGAAATCAGAGTATCGTTTGTGTCATCTGGATACAGCCTCCTATCCAGAATGGCCCCAGTGCTGTTTAGTCAGGGAGTGGCCGATTGTTCTCTGACGCACCTGTTTCAGTGGGGCTGGCGGAGGGAGAAATGCTACCAGTTTGATTGGCAGGCATACTCTAACCCTCACTATTGAATTCCTTCAATGTGAGTCTTCTACACAATGATGTCATAGACACGGCCCACTCTGCCAAGCCACTCTCTCACGGCCTGGCGAACTCTGATGTCAGTCACGTGACAGGTCAGCTGGCTGATGCACGGGAACACTGCTGGCTGGAGGGCTGTGAAGGTCGGGTCTGGAAGGATCTGAATCTGATTGAGAACTGTGAGCACCATGTTGGTCCACGCCTAAGAGAAAGGATTCGAGAGAGTGATCAGCTTTCACCCATGGGTTCATTTGAAGTCTCAGGTGTGGCTAAGCCCTACCAATTTGCAAATGAGTTTTCTCAGGCTTTAGGCTGCACTAAATTAGTCTTTGCTGATAAACTCATTTTAACTTCATATATACAAGGAATAGCAGAGACTTATCTAACATTAGGAATAGCTTATTCTCAGCTTTTAAAAACAACAAAAATCTTATTTACTTCTCAGATTTTAAAACTCTTTTGCTTTCCCATAAGATTTCCATAGGACATATGACACTACTAATCAGTAATCACTATGGTAATGCCTAGAAAACTTGAAATAGGTCTCCTTTAATTTAGGATAACTTAAAATCATAAGCAAATCTCTAAGATATGAAAAGCAATTATTAAAATATGTTATTTGTCAAGGTCAACTGTTAAAGAACAACCATACATCTTGGTTTGGTCTTTTGCAAATCTAGTCTAGGATGATTTTTTGGATTCTGAATTATGAAATTGAGTTCTATGTTCAAGATACTTTAAAAGAAAATAATACATTTTCCAAGAGATTCATACTAATTTCAAATTTATGTTCATGCAAAGAATACATTTCTTTATAGGTTCACAGAACCGTAAGGCCCAAGACTGTCTAACTTATTATGCCTGTGACAAGAGTCCACAATTTAAACATCAGATTATTTTTAAAGGGCTCTCTATGATTCCAGATCCCTCTATTTTTTCTCATTTTATCTATTCTTGAACAAAACAGTACCAATACTGTTTTCCTCTCAAGCTTATTTTTTAAATATATGATGGAATTACAAATATTAAATAAAGAAACAAGGACACTCAAACTCTTCTGAAGACTGAAAATTTTTATGTGCTCTGGATGGGTTAGAAAAACTTGAGATGAAAACAATTCATTGGTATCACCACCTAATAATATGCACTTTGCCTTCCTCCTTTAAATAATTTTTTATAACTAGAATTTCCTCAGTGTGTCTTTAAATAATAAGCTTGGGACTCCATACTAGTTTAAAAAAGTACATCCATTTTCTAAGCTTTAGCTTCATCTTAATTATGAGGTGAGTTCCTAATTCTTAATAATATCTGTTAAAACTCATACACAAAAATCCTGAAATTAAGAGTAAAATGACATACTGACACAGATCCTATGTCTTAATCTCAGGAAATCCTCTGACTTTGGAGGGAAGCTGGGTCTCCTGTTGGTGTCTAGCAAATCTTGGAATGTGCACGAATGCTCTGTGCGGGGAACGTGTCCGTCATTAGTGGCTCAGCTTCCCCCTTGCCCTGCTGGGAAAGTGTCCTGGCATCCTCTTGCCTGCAGGAACCCACCTGGATCTGTGCTTCGGCGTCCCTCACAGAGACACTCAGGGAGCTCCCTGTGGAGCCCGAGCGGGGCCTCTTCTCCTGTCGCAGCAGCTCAGGGCCCGCACTGAAGGAATGCCGCACCTGTCCTTGGTCTATCAAGTGCTGGGGACGCTGAAGCAGCGGGGACTCTTGGCCCCTGGCACCCAGTGGCTCTCCCTTCTTCTCCACTTTGACCTCTTTGGGAAACGTGGGCAAGTTATGCTGCTGTTTCCTCTTTTTGTATTCAGTCATCAACTTTGAAATGGTTTTGTCAGCTGCCATGGTGTAGATTTTGTTACCTGCATTCTCCCACCACTCTTTCTTCCTGCTGGGGTCCTTCTTCTCCACCTTGGGGCTCGGGGGCAACAGCAGTGTTTCCCCACTGACCCCCCTTAGGCTCAGACACTCGCCTACGTGATCCCGTGTCTGACTTCGGTCGTCCTCAGAAGGCGTATCTTTCCCTGAGAACCCCCCCGTGGATGGGGTGGATGACTCCGACTGGAAGGAGGGAAGGATAAAGAATGGGTCGCTTTTGAAGATGGGCACTTCCTCCATACTGTTTTCCAAATCCAAGTGCATCTGGATGTAGTTATTGCACAGTTCCATGCACAGCTTGTGAAGCCTCTTGACCAGCCAGACCCAGTCTGCATTGCTAATGGGCTGGACACTTAGAGAGGGCATCCGAGCCCTCCACTGCCTCTTCTCCTTGCCTCTCGGGGGGCTCACCTGGGCAGTCTCCTCAAAAATGTCTTCATCTTCTGATGAACACTGCTGTGACGAATCTGTGCTTCTTTCATCATCCTCAAAAAGGACTTTCTTCACTTGCTCGGCAGTGATGGTTTCTTGATTGGTGAGAACTGCACAGACCAGCGCATGGAAATAGATGTTGAAACTCATGGCGGACTGGCGGTAGAGGTTGGCAGCACCTCCAATGCCAGACACTTTCTTCAGCAGGCACTTCAACCCAGGACTGGTGTCAAACTCTCTGGCCGTCCTGTATGAGTCCAGCAGCAGGTCAAATATGACGGCCAAGTTCTGCATAGAGATGTATCTGAGGAAGCCAGCCAGCTTGGTTTCTGGCACTTGAATTGTCTTCTCCTCTCCAGGAGAGGGGCCTTTGACAAACTCTTCTAACAAGATATCATATAAGTTCTGCAGTAACACTTGATGAGAGAGTAAGCTCACCACAATTTCCCTGAAAGAAACACTTCAAATGAAAAGAAAGAGATTGATTAGGAGCCTTTTGCCTTATATATTTTAAAGCAATTTAGATGTTACACATTTCAGAATAACACCTGCAAAGTTACAAACTATACTACTAGTATTTTAATGTGTTCCTTAAAAAAAGCATTACACAGTAACTATTTTAATCATAATTAATGGAAATCCTGACACTTTTTAAAATCCAGGAGCTATAGAATTAATATGATACTGAATTAACAATTATCTACAAGACTTAGGAAAAAGTTTTCTAAAAAATTTTTAATATAGCACAATTATGGGATATGACACATTTTATTTTCTTTCATAGTTATAGTAAATTAAAACATATCGAATAAAAAAGTAATCCCTGCTGACTTTTATTTTTTATTTTTTTTTATTTTAACTGGCTTTTTTTCTTAAAGCCAAAGTTTTTAGCAATCCTGTTGAAGTCTAGATTTCTAAGAACCAAACCAGTTGACCAGGATGAAATGCTAATGCTTTAGATGCACATATGTAAAAACTTCAGTGCTTCTAGTATGTAACAATGAGGAGAGCCAAACATTGAAAAGTTTTAACATTAAAGGTATTACGGGGCTAACATCTGCAAAATTAAGAAAAGTTTAATTCACAGCTTTCTAACACAAACCTAGGAGAGAAAGCATTCTTTTAACATGTGCTAATTTCCTTCTGCATCCTTTCCTGCCAGCATGACCTGAGACTCCTTGTGGGCTTTGAATGCTCATTTGAATCCACCGAGATGCCTCGCAGGTCAGCTACGTGGGATGCAGAGGTGCGACAGGGTGAATCCTCTCTAGGCATCTGGCCAGGACTCCTAGTTGAGGAGCAGGCATGTCCCACCAGTCATTACAATTGCCCGCTTGTCCTGATCAGGGAGCAGACAGGATAAGGGAGTCTCAGAAGCAAATGTCCCTTGGTGATTTGGCCCCTTTTGTTCAGTGGGATTCTTGCACTAAGAAAACAATTTCAATTCCAGGTACTATGTTTACTGAACATTTGAATTCACCAAAGTGGTTTGGGTTTATGGTTTCACATTCTGTTTATTGCTCTTAGAATTCCATGAAAATAGCTTAATGCCATTATGTTGCAACTACTTCCTATAACTGAATAATTACAATATTATGACAATGCTTATTAAACACATTGATTTCAAAGGTCCAACCATTATGTTAATAATTTTTTGTCTTATTCTCATATGTCTAGTAATGACCTTAAACTTAAAAATTTTATAACTAGCAAGAAAAGTACCTTTTTAAAAATCAATAACTGGTTATTAAATTATAGATTTCAGGCATACAATAATTCAATATTTGTATACTCTCTTGCATATTCACCACCAAAAATCTGGTTTTCTTTCATCTGTCACCATATATTTCACCCTATTTACACTCCCCCAACCCATTCCCAACTGGTAATTACTAACATGTTATCTGTACCTATGAGTTTTTCATTTTGTTTACTTTTTGTTTTATATTCCATATATGAGATTGTATGGTTTTTGTCCTTTTCTGTCTGACTTATTTTACTCAGCATAATACTCTCAAGATCCTTCCATGTTGTTGCAGATGGCAATATTTCAACCTTTTTATGTCTGAGTAGTATTCCAATGTATATGTTGTGTGTAGTGTATACCACATCTTTATCCATTCATCTGTCTATGGACACCTAGGTTGTTTCCATAATTTGGATATTGTAAATAATGCTGCAGTGAACATGGAGGTGCATATATCTTTTTGAATTAGTGTTTTAGTGTTTTCACACTAAAATACCTGGAAGAGGAATTGCTGGATCATATGGTAGTCCTTGGCTGCATCAATTTACAATCCCACCAAGTGTATGAGGATTGTCTTTTCTTCAGTCCTCTCTAACACTTGTTGGTTCTTGTCCTTTTGATAGTAGCTATTCTAACAGGTATGAGGTGATAGCTTATGTTGCAACTAGCTCCTATAACTGGATAATTATAATATTATAACAAAACTTCCTCAGCTCCTACTTCAGTTATATTTGATAAGGTATTAGGAATGCTGAATATGCACTGCTCTGAAAAAGAGGGCTCTAAAAGGCACCAAGTTGATCTAGAGGAGCCTAACCAAGAAGGGAAATCCTTCTATTCCTTGTCTGTCTCCCCCGCCACACTGTAAAGTCCTCATGGGTGAGGACAGTATCTTATTCATTTTCTTGTCCCCAGGACTATGTCTGGTGAGAGTGGTGCCTGGCAAGTCTCCAAAACAAACCAAACAACAAAACAGGCTGATGATCCGTACAGGTGCCTGAACAGACCACGGCCTGGAGGAAATGCTGTCCTTGAGAAATGGCCCTGACACTCCACCCCCACTCCCCTGGCAGCCTGGACTCCTGAAGTAGGAAGCCCAATCAGAGGGGTGAGTTTGATATTTTCTATTATCTTTCCTAAGAAATGGAAAACCCCTTACCAGCAAACATTTAAAGAGAGGGCTGATGCAAAGTCATGTTTGAATTACGGAGTATCTTCATCAACCAAGCTATTTCCTTGGGTGCTTTAGGATATAAAATTGCTAACTGTGCAAGTGAAAAAGGACAGAAAATCCCCTTTAGGTTCAAGCAAAATGATGCAGCAATAAGAAAACAGTGAAGCAAGACTGAAGAGATCAAAATTTCAGAAAAATATACAAAAAGTGAAATAACTGTTTTTAGATATGTCATGCTTAATCATCTATGCTGATAGAAGATCTGAAACCAACAAAAATCAATGGGTAATTTTTTCAATTTGTGGTATCCAAGTGTTTCAACCCTGTTCTCAGCACATCTTTTAAGAAGGAGACTATGACATGGTGAAACTTGAACCTTCCTTCCTGCTTCTGATGCAAAGAAAAGTAAGTCTCCAGATGGGATAATTAGATTGAGAATTAACTGCATAACAAGTGGCTGGCTTGAGACACGCTCGTGTCAGTATCAGAAAACAGATTCAAAGTTTAAGGTATAGCTGACCCTTGAATAACATGGGGTCTGAACTGCACAGATTCACTTATACAAGGATTTTATTTCAATAAATACTATATTTTCCTTAATAACATTTTTCTTTAGCTTTAATGTAAGAATACACATAACATACAAAATATGTGTTAATTGACAATATTATTAGTAAGGCTTCTGGTCAACAGTTGTCTATTAGTAGTTAAGTTTTTGGGGAGTCAAATGCAGATTTTTGCTTACTTTGGGGAGCCCCTAACCTCTCCGTTGTTCAAGGGTCAGCTGTATAACTTAAAGTTCCAATTAAGATTATGTGAACTATGTAAAGTGTGGGTCTATCAATGTCAAAGTGACTTAAAAACAAAACCTAGATTTCTCTTTAAGTGTCACAATCTGGCTTTAATTTAGTTTTTTCCCTCCCATGGGTGATTTCAACGTGGACCTTTGAGGATGCAGCTGACCAGCATCTATACAAACTTTTCTTAGGTCTAACTCATCTTCTGCTACATCCTATGCTAAGAACTGCCCCTGCATCAAATCTAAGAATGTAAAACACTTAAAGAATTTTAGGGAACATTTTTAGGCACAGTGACCCTTGCTAAAGAATTAGTATGCTTTTTCTGTTTTACTTAATTTCATTGAGGGAGTAACTGTCTGTTAAGAGTACTAAATAAACTGAAGAATCATGTTGGTGAATTTTAAAATCTTAATGTTAAAACCAATAGCACAGGAATCTTAGACTATTCTATTTTTCCTATGTTTTATTTATGTGAACTCCGCCTATTATTCCTATCCCTTTTTTCCTACTTCAAAAATATTTTCACTAAGAATAATTGGCTGGTAGGGAACTAGAAATATAAAAAGAGGGAAACAGGTAAAGAACTGAAATTCTAAAATAGATCAATGATTTAAAGATGTAAAAAGGGGTACGTAAAATATATAAAAATGATCAATACTCAAAAAAAAAACCAGGTGACTGGTAGTGGAGGGAAATGGCAAAAAATTAGGGAGGAACACATGGGATATTGGTAAAGTGCTATTTCTGAAGGTGGGTGATAGGTTCTTAGCTATTTCGGTCTTTATTTTTTTTAATTTTTGAAACTTCTGCATATTCTTTTGCATATACCACATATTTGACTAAAAAAATGATATCTGAAAATTTTACTGAAATGGTTGTAGCAATTAAACTGCTGTACTAAACAGCTAACATTTGGAAAAAATCTCTCTCCCTAAAATAGAAATGGTTTTGATTCTGGATCTATCACTTTGCACTTGTGTGTCCCTGGAGAAGTGGCTCAGCTCCCCTCTGAATGTTTCCTCATAGATACATGTGAGTGGAAATACCTAGCCACTGTACTTCATGTATAGTGTTCAAATATTTATCATCATTACTGTTAGTGGGTTGGAAATTTAAAAATGAAGATGAAGGCAACAACCAAAGTTTTCCAAGTCTAGGAACAATAGTTTTTAGGCAAGATGACAGGTACAGGCATCCCTTGTCTTATTATACTTCATAGATTTTTTTTTTTTAACAAATTGCACGTAAGACCCTCCACCAGCAAAAAGATTATGACTTGCTTTATTGCGGTGGTTTGGAATCAAATCCGCAGTATCTCTGGGGTATGCCTGTATTTAAATAAGTTTCTTGTGGCACAGATCTTTGTCTCCTGACAGCTGTACTGCTCATGAAGAATTTATGTATTTCTCACTGAAACAATACGAATCACACCTCAAATTACAATTATGTATGATGCTATAGACACACTGAGTTGTCTCCCTGCCACCCAAATTCAGATGTTAAGTCCTAATGCACAGTACCTCAGAATGTGACTATCTTTGGAGAAAGGTCTTTAAAAAAATACTTAGGTTATTAGGTGGACCTTAAAACAGTATGACTGGTGTCCTTAAGAGGAGATCAGGAAATAGGTACAGAGGAAAGGCCATGTTAGGACACAGGGAGAAGACATCCATCTGGCAGCGAAGAAGAGAAGTTCCAGGAGAAACCAACCTTACCAACACCTCAATCTCAGACTTCCAGCCTCCAGGACTGTGAGAAAATAAACTTCTGTTTGTTTAAGCCACTCAATCTGTGGTAGCATGTTGTGGCAGCCCTACTAACTAATACATCTGAAATGCGGTTAAAAGGCTAACAATTTTCCACGAAAACCTTTGCTGAATGACTATAATTGTTTTCAGTACTCTTGTCAAAGGCTCTGATTACGATGACCAAGAACTGGGGATAAATGACTTTTCCTCTTTACAAGCTCTCTACATGTTTAAGCGCAGCAGCTGCTCACCTTTTCTTGGTGTGTCCATTTGGCTTCTCATCAGGAGGCAGCTCAATAATGAGCTGACAGGACTGAGCATGATCGAAGTTGTTTGGAGTCTTTGGTGAGCACTGGGTGTCCAACATAAACACCTGCACAGGTACACAGAGGGACAGTTCAGTGCTCCATCATCCTTGACCTGACTCCACAGGGATTATTAGCTGGATGGCCATGGTAAATTGCTTACTCTCTACTCATTTTTCACCTATAACATGAAGTCGATAATGGGTTCCTATCTAGTCTGTTTGTTGAGAGAATGTGTATTACATGGACAAAGCATTGGAATAGAAGAGCAAATATTCAATAAATGTGAGCTGCTAACACTAATGACACTACTTCTACCACGTGACAATTCATTACACTCCAGTGAGTAGGCACTAATGTTTAACATTAAAAGTAAATAAAAAGGGGGCTATATTTGTAAAAGATCTCCTGATTGTGACATCTGTTTGGTATTCTACCCAATACAAGAAGTTAACTGGGACGCCTGTCAAGACTACTGATGTGGCTGTGCTACTCCATTAGGCAGTTTGGTGACATAAGACCTGTGGGAGGGACTGCCAGCAGTACGTCAAGCTTCTGAAGTCCCTGGGATCAAAACCCCAGCCCTTACCTGCTGGGCCATGGCTCGGATGCGCCAGTACTCGGCCTCGGCGCTGGGGGAAGCAGAGGGCGCCGCCACCCTCACCTGGCAGCCTTCCCCACTGAAGCTCTCGGTGCCGCTGTGGAAGCAGCCCAGCAGGTCCTAGGGGGAAACACAGCAGTTCACTGGGTGCATCCCAGTGGCCCCGGGCCTTGTCTCAGATCTGACAGTGTACTGTGTCTGTGACAAAAGTACTAATGCAGCAACTTTTTTCTCAGCCTCTGCCAGATTTCAAGTGAGACTGCCCCCTAGGAGGGGAAGGCTGGAACCTGCTCTGGCTCTCTCCTCTGAGCAAGTTACCTTCACTGGCTTGAGCGTGGCGGAGAACGCATCCTGAAGCGCACAGCAAGCCAGCCTCCACATTTCTTCCGTGAACACGGGGCCCGCTGTCACGAGGACGTACCTGCCCCAAGGAACACGGAAAGGTGTCTTAAATCTATACATTTTTATTGCCACAAATTTAGGCTCTTATGGACACAAAGATTTATTCCATAGTTTCCTTACAAGTCTTCTTGTCTCTTATCATCTTGCCTTCAGGCCGTCTGGTATTCCATTGTCATAATACTACTTTCTAAACCATTTTAATGTAAAAATATTCATGGATCCCCATTACAAATAGGCTAATGTTTAAATTTAGGCTTGCATTCAAGACTGCATATATTTTGTACTAATTTTTCCATTCTAACTCTGTTGTCCATTCCTTTGCTACAAATAAACGAAACAAAACTCTTTGTCACTGGTAATTCTTATCTCCATGCATTTGTTCATGCTGTTCTACTTGCAAAGCCTCCACCTGTCAAAAGCTTACCCACCCTGGGAAACCTGACCAAGTGTCACTATTACAAAAAGCCCTGCTGCCACCCTACTACCCCCTCCCCTCACCCCATCCTTTCTTGGCATTTATAATTCCTCCTTACTATTATTTTTCATACGACTCTCTGTTATGTCCTTTAGAATAGGCTGTAAGCAGCTTGAGGGTAGGGACCTTGACTTACATCACTACCTGTGCAGCAGAGTACCTGTATAATGCCTAAACAATAAATATTTGCTGCCTGAACACCAAAATGACAAAAATATTAGCTAGCACACAGTCATTTTTACTTCTTAAAAAAAAATCTAAAAAGTAGATTGCTACCACAAAAAATTAATTTCCTTGGATTTCATAATGAAAACCCCAATTTTGTGGAGAGCCAAAATAGCCTTTTCTCACCTAATACAGGAACAGCCTACTCTGGAGATGGTTTCTGTGGGCTTCGCCACACATGCGACCAGTAACTCAAAGAGGTCCTTCAGCATAGTATTGATCATGCTTTCATATCTGATATCTATAGGAAAAAGCAAAATCAAGGTTTCACTCAATGTTACTGTAAATGAATGGGTTGAAATGGCATCTATAGCAAAAGAAGAATGTCTGAGTCATAAAAAATATATAATATCCATTTTTAGTTATATCAAGATGAAATATATGGTTCACTTTTATGTGTCAATGTACATTTTTCAAAGTTAAATATACAATTTACTTAAGCAGAATAGAACATATGATATTATACAGCCTGAATACTTAGTAGTAAAAAATTTTTAAGTCTTTAAAAAAGAGGTGGGAGGAATAAACCATACTTTCCTTATTGCTGATAGTCAAATTAAATTGCTTTTAGAAAACTAAACATTTCTTGTCCTACTACTTCTTGAACCCCTTAAGTTTGGCTTCAGTCTGCACACTATCCACAGACTAAAGAAAATAAAACTTTCAAAAATCACATTCTATTTGCCCGATTCAAGGAATATGTCAGTATGCTTTTCTTCAAAGTCTTGTGATGCCAAGAAACCAATTTTTAGTAGACTCTTCCAGGGTCCCATACTGTGCAAAGCAACGACCTAGTCAAAAACATCTACTCCATTTCTTTCTTTTTTTTCCCCCCGCAGGGCAAATTTTCTTTACTAAGCTTAGTAAAAAAAGTTTCTTTTTTTCCCCCTCTTTAATTCTCCCTACCCCCCACTTCTACACTTGACCTGTGAATGTTGCCTTTTCCCCTTAAGAACTGGATCTCTGAAGGCGAGGCGTCTCCTCCCACATGCTCTTAGCCTGCACCCGGGACGGGGCCTGGCGCACCCGTCACAGTATTTTTTAAATTGTGAAATAAAAGTAAAAAGAGGAGGAAAAATTGCTGAAGTCTTACCTACCTAAAGAAAACCATTTTATTAGCATGTCGTTAGCATTTGAATATTTTCAATATTTTTCTATGATATTACAGCTATGGACCTTATATTTAGTACATTTAATATACATGTATTAAATATATACATTTCTAAGTGTTTGTAAAAATATACACTTGTAGACTTCTAAATATATTGACATTTTTATTATACAACTCATAGTGTCGGGGTGCTATATAGATGTCGATGTAACCAAAGTTGACTCCATCTTTGTGTGCCCCCTAATTTCTTTCTAGTTTCCATGCTGAGGTCTCTAACATATCTAGTCTCAGCCAGCACCAAAGCTTCATTGCTAATGGTTAGCTGTGTCCCATAATCTTACACAATGTAACTATAAAGTTAGTAAATGGCCAGAATGTCTAGCAACTGAGATAAATATCAAACTAGGTATTGGCATTAATTGTAAGCAATTATCCATCATAAGACCACCAAGAGGTATGGTTCCTGGCTTATGCTACATTTTTTGTCCCTTTGCCTTGCCAATCATTAGTAGTTTAGCTATACTACAAAACATTTATTGTAACAACTGTAGAGTAGCAGAAAATAATCTGTGCAGACTGCTGGGTAGTCTTTTCCGCTCCAACCCAATCTTCCCTGTAAGTATAAATTACCCTATGATAAATTCTGTTATGTTCAATGAATTTGCCCGCTTTGTTTTTTGGTGTTAAGATACCTTTATGGTTTGGTGGGCACTATACTTCCTTCCACCTTCAAACAGGTACTCAGCCCCAAACCTTCCTTCACACTGTTCCCTGACACCCTTCCTCCAAGGTCACTGCTGTCAGCAGCTGGGTATGCATGTCTCCAGTTATACACATATCACCTTGGAGTTTTACATGCAGACAAGGTCATAGGGAGTTAGGACAAATACATCTACCCCACTCTCCTTAACTTCATAGCACTCTATAATATGGAATATATCATCATTTAAAAAAATTTCCTTATTTATATTGCGGTGACTGTTAGGAAGAGGAGTCGGAGTCTGGAAATGTGTTAACTAACATGGATAAGGGAGAGGGATGAATGGCGGTGCTAGCATCCCCTACCCTTCTCTCCATGACTTTTTCTTAATTCTCTCTCACAAAGCTGGCTTTGTTATTATTATTAGTTACTATTAAGTTAGTAATTACAAACTACAGCCAACTCCCAGATTCAGTCTCAGGGCCATCACCTGTTATCAGCTATTTCTTCTCTTTTTCTTATCCTTGTCCCTAGAGCAAGAAGTCCCAGAATAGGTCGGGCGTGTGCGCCTTCCCTGCAGTGTGTCCTTGTGTGCAAGTCCACACCTACTTCTGATGACCTTGTTGCTCCAAGCACCAGGCATCCTGCCAGGACTGCTGGTGTCTCTCACAACAATTAATAGATATTTAGGTAATGTTCACATGTTCGGTATTACTGGTAGCACTGCGTGAACATCCTTGCATATGTATGTATGTGTGCATTTGTAAGTATTTCACCAAAAACAGGTCTTTGAGATGCAGGTTGATCTATTGCCAAGGTTGTTATAAGGAATTCACAAGAGGATCTTTTTTCCTTGTAAATGCTTTATCTATAGAACCTTGCAAGAGATTTCAAAGGCCGATGAAATATGAATGCAAATGTCTTCTTGGTTTCCAAACTGATTCTGAATCTGTGTTCCATTTCTTGGACCCTGATACCTGTGTATTTTCTGGGAGAATTAGAAACATTAACAACTATTTATGACAACAGCACAGGGAATTCAAAGGTGTGTAGTTCAGGGTACTGTCCTCCAGGAGTTCAGTCTAATGGAGAAACAAAAGAGCCATACATACACCTAAATATACTCCATTCCTAGTTCTATGGCCAAATTCTATCAAATGCTGAAAGAGGGAGAAGTTAATTTTGCCTGGGTAAAGGGAAGAAATGGTATTTGAACCTTCATGATGTTGAATTTCCCAAGATAAAGAGCATGTAGAACAAGGAGACTTGTTCAAAATATAGCAGCACTAATGATAAAGTAAAAAAATAGGATCTATGGCTATACCAACCTGAACGTGCCCGATCTCATCTGATCTCAGAAGCTAAGGAGGGTCAGGCCTGGTTAGTGCTTGGATGGGAGACTACCCAGGAATACCAGGTATTGTAGGTGTTAAAAAAAAAAAAAGGAAATGAATTAATGTCCATTAACAGGCAATGGAATTAATCATATTTTCATATGCAAAATACCACTCAACAGTTAAAATTACTAAACCAAAATTCTGAGTATTAACTTTGGTAAATCTGTAAAAACATAGATTTGAGCCAAAAAAAAAAAACCCCAAAACAATTTACAAACAACCACAAACAGTATGCTATCGAATAGGAGGCTGTGTAGCACAGTGATCTGATGGGTGGCTAGAGTCCCACTGCTTGGGTCTATATCCTGGCACTGCCATTTGCAAGCTGTGTGATCCCGGGGAAATTGTGCCACCTTTCAGTTTTCTCATCTCTAAACTGAGGTCATAATAGGAGTTATATGAAGTTGTATCATGAAGATTTAAGAAAGTAATACAAGTATAACACTTAGAATAGTGCCTGCTATTCAATAAATGTTAGCTATTGTTGTAATTGATGTAAAGTTTTAAAAGGAGTACAGTATTTTGTTGAGTGAGACATACACATATACCAAAGTTTATAAACATTTAGGAACATGGCAATCACCAAATTTAGAATAGTAGTAACCTCTGTGGTATAGGGAGGGGAAGGAGATTAGGGAAGCGCAGGAAAGTGCTTCAACTACATTAATAATAACTTTCTTAAGTTGAGTGGTAACTACCTGTTTTTCTTAGATTGGTTAAGTATGAAATATTTTATTTTAAATACTTTTTAAAAATATTAAATGATATCGGAGTGAGATATTGTATTGTATATCTGTTAACACCAAGGAGCTTCCCTAATTAGTTTTGTGTGATTTGGGGATGGAGATGCTGAGGATCCAGAAAAAGGGATGCTGGAGCTACCTAAACTGCCTGGCCCCTTCCCATTGTTTAGATCTTATTTCACATAGCCCTTCCGTAGAGAAGCTTTTATTTTATTTTTTAAAATTTTTCTTAAAACTTTTCACTAAAGAAGTTATAGGCCTGGGGCATGACTACCCACCTTGACCTGCCCAGGTAGGAATTTGTGATCAGATCACCCTGTGAGGTTACTTTCCACCGTACTTTCTTTTTTTCATTCATAGTTCCCACTTATGGTCATAAATCAGTCCAAAAGATGCATTGATGACCAACCTTTTGGTCAGCTTCACAACCGTTTTAAAGCGGCACACCCCTATCCACTTTCTAACACTGAACTGTTTTATTGCAATGCGCTGTTTCAGTATTATTTTACTAGTAATTGTCCATTTCCCCCCATTGGAATGCTCTGTCTTGGTCAACACTGTATTTCCAAAGCCATTTTAAGCTTTCAATCTTTTTTTTTTTTGGTGGTGGGAGGGGAGCATGGATGGATGGATGGATGAATGAATGAATGAATAAATGGAGACTCTTTCTCCCCCAGGATTCCTCTTTCTAGCCTAACTGTAGGGCAGAGGAAGAATGAGGAAAGCCTGAGGAAGGGAGGAAAGATTGGAGGTGGTTGAGGAGGAGGATGAAGATGTAGAGAAACTGATGGAAGCTTCCGTCCCTCAGGGCGGTTTCTGGGGTGAAGAGCCAAGGCCTAAAGGTGAGTGGAAGGCAGGGAAAAAGTCCGGGCGAGCAGGGCGGGGCCTGGAGGAGGGAGGCGGGACCGCAGCCTGGGGGTGGGGCCTACAGGTGGGCGTGTCCTGGCGGGAGGGGGCGTGCCTGGCGGAGGGGCGGGCCCTGCGAACGGGGAGTGGGCAGTGGCGCGCTGCTGCGGAGGTCTGGGCGGAAGATGGCTGCGGAAGAGGCGGTGGACACTCAGCTGATGCTCGGCGCCGGGGCGAACCGGGAGGGCCCAAGGGCGCCCCCCCCCA
>AWHC01175146.1:0-10580 GCA_000465285.1 Eidolon helvum
TTTACCTCCCCCACCCCCAACCCCTCCAACCCTTGCAGGCCACTGTTTTTTGTCAAAGATAGTTGTAGTTACAGCTCATTAATCATCCATCACCCAGACAGACTCTGCCAAGAACGCTGATAGCATCAGGGCTCCAGGGTGCAGCCTGCGAGGCTGGCGGGACTGGCGGTGGACACACTCTCCAGCCTGGTCTGTGAGACCACCGGCCCAAGGGCCTCCATGTCTCAGATTTTTTTTCATAGACTGAAACCTCTCGCTCTAGCTTGGGCTCAGATCAGCTGGAGAGCTCCCAGACAATGGCTTTTTTAGTTCTTTAAAAAGTTAAACAGGGTTCCCCCAGACAATGGCTTCTTCAGTACTTGAATAGTGTAACAGTGTTCCCAGGCCATCTAAAATGCTGGCATAATTAAAAACAACCAGAGCTGTCAGCCTCCTTTTTAAAAGACATTTACTGTCCTAAGAGTTCTCATCACAAAAATAAAACTATTTTTATTTTTTCTTTTCTTCTTTTTTTTTTTTTCCTTTTTATTGTATCTGTATGAGATGACAAATATTAGCTGAACCCATTGTGATAATCATTTAACAATATGTGTAAATCAAACCATCATGGCATATACCTTAACCTTCTTATACAGTGATGTATGTCAATTATTTTTCAATAAAACTGGGAAAAAGTACAACAAATAAAAAAGGCATTCACTGTGCTGACTTACACTCTGGATATGTAGATGAGTTTTGTTCTATTAATACATCACCAGTGCAATTCTATTTCTGGATATCAGCCAGAACCATCTGTGATTGAAGTAGTGTATATACACACTCACACAATCTCATTCTCAGAGAAGGACATGCAGTGTTTACATATCGGCCATAATTTCCGAACCCAACATTGGGACATCTGGTGTGATAGACAAGAGTAACATTGTTTTATCTGGGAAAAGTACATATATCAAAGAAAAAAAATTGATGGATAATAAATTGAATTCCAGAGTTCTCCAGGTCAGAAATTTCAACAGGCAAATATTTGCCTTTCTCCTAAAGAGAGAGACTAATAGCAAATCACCACCTTAAAAGCCAACAACAGTTTTTAAAGAGGAGAGCCTTAATCTGTTCATAAATATCTTTAAGTAGTCTAGAGAAGCAACATTTACTACATTTCAGAGGTGAAAATTTGGAAGCCATAAAGATGAGCTGCCTCCCTCATGTCACTTGGGGAAGTCTCATTTTGTGACACCCCATTTAATACACATTCCATTTGCCACCCTGTCAAAGACCCTCATTTCCTTCCTCAGACACTGACTTTAATGGATGTAAAGTCGGATTCTGGCATATGGCAGACCTTATTTCCTTTACCAGTTCTCTCTTTCAGGGAGATGGAGGGGAAGAGAGGGAGAAGCTTAAAATGCAGAACCATAATTAATGTTTTAAATTTCCCTGGTTGTGGGGGACAGGGCTTGCTACCTGAAGTTAGCTGAGATTGTGTGGTTATTCTGAATTCACATGAGACTCGAAGGGGTTTGTGTGAGTCATGAGATTTTAAAATGTTTCAATTAAAGAAAATATTTTAGGGATAAATGTAGCTCAACTCCTTTTTTCTTTTTAACTCCATCTTCTCCATCAACCAATTTAATTACCCAGTTTGTGAACCATGTGACCTGTGAGTGGACTGCGAGTTTAAGGAGTGTTTCACTCACTGCATCATCTACTCGGCCTTACTAAATGCCATTAAAAGTGTGTTTTAAAGAAAGTAATAGAAACTCAGGTTATTCAAGCACACAGAAGCTTGCCTGTAAACAGGAGCATTTACAAAAGGTCTTAGGCAAAATATTAAGACAGCTAAAGCTGCTCACTGAGATGTGTGAGTGACTCGAATGCAAAGACAGACATGCCATAAGACTCTCTCCATAAATAAAAGGTTTTATTTAAGAGATAAGGTGAACTCTGGCCATTTATAGTAGTCCTTGTCTGTGAGATAAATGCTACAGCATTTGTAGAAAGTAAAACTCTCAGCGAAGCTAAGTCTTCTCTTGTCAAAACAAGAAGATTATTTTCTAGCAACCCAGTGCAGTCTCTTTGACCTTGCCTGCCATTAGGGTAAATGAGATAATAAAAGAGGGAGCAAGAGATCAAGTGAGATAGCTAATGAGTGAGGAGAGTGAGAAAGATATTTCAATATTTATGGAGAGCATCACGAAATCTAGATGCTCTTAGTAAAAAGATGCATTCTCCATTGTTTCCAACTGTTTTGGAAAGATGGAACAAGATTACTTGGAATTGTGTTTTATTTCTATTTATGGTCTAAAGCTGGTGGCTGTGACATTGTAGATGACTCTTAACTCCATCTGTAGCGCTCCCTGGTTCTGGAGCTGCAGGCATGACACTGCGGGGGAGAGGGTCATGCTAGGAACACATTGCCATCCCTTCCTCAGATGTGCTGGCAAGACGGGCCCTGGCTCGCCTTATAAAAGTAGCTCCGGAGTAAATCATTAGCACATCTAACCTCAATATTTTGAAATCCAGAAACAACATTGAGTCATGCTGGTTGTACTGTAAAGTTTTATTGCGTTTTTTAAATAGAGTCAAAAACAAGCTGGGGAACATGTGAATTATCTCTTTAGATCTGTCAAGCCCTGGAATTTGGTGAATGGATCAACATGATGGAATGGAGCAGGGAAGCCACGGGAATACGTCGTTAGAGAAAAATTGCCCTGGCCTTGGGAATGTATGGCACTTCATCAGGCAGGTTCCCCGTTGTCTGGACCACATACCTGGTATGATGTCTGATCTGTGAAAAACTGGGGCTATATATGCCCTCATCCTGTACTAAAAATAGAGACTAATTTAAAGCAAAAGAATCTACAGGGAAAAAATATTGACCACTGCTGACATCAATTTGTGCTATCAGTGTCTCTGTCATCCAGGCTATGCTCTCCATGAGCCTGTGAAGTTGGAGATCTTAGACAGGATTTTCAGGAGAAAAGTAAATGAATGAATGAATGAATGAATGAATGAATCTCTTTCTGGGGAAAGCTCAGTATACACTGATGGTTGAAACTACTTATCCAGTTTTTCTAGATGCTCTTACGAGTCTCCAGGTCAAACTTTTCTGGAAACAGTCCACCGATGTTACCTGAAGTGCCAACTTTGTAAAAATGCTCTGTTAGAGGAGAGTCAAGGAATGGTTCCTTAGCGAACAGTACCCAAGGCCACAAGAGCAAACCACTTTCCAACGTTCTCAAGCTGCTCAAGGGGAACTTAACTAAACTGACCGTAATTCACACCAACATCTTGCATAATAAGGAACAAGAAGTAGATGAGAAAATACAATAAAGTATTTCAGAAGACAAATGTGTAGACTTGCAGTGCCAGGGACTAAAATAGATTATAAAAGCTACAGTAATTAAACATGTATGGCATTAGTACCAGAGTGGACAAAGAAATCGATGTACAAGAATAGAATGTCTAGAAACAAACTCCAAAATTCAATATTATGTGATACAGGTAGCATGTCCATTTAGTGGGAGGCACATAGATTAATAATAGCTTGTACAGTATAATTGATTAACTCTTTAGAAAACAAAAAGCAGACATTTACCTGATGGAATTCCAAATGGGTTAAAAATACTAAGTATTTAAACATAAAATTATGAAAAAGAAAATGTAGCTATGAGAAGGAAAGGACTTTCTAATTATCACACAGGAGGTAGAAACTATAAGAAAAAAAGGCCAATGATGCAAAACAAAACTGTATCACACACAGAAAGAACAACAGGTAAAGGATATAAATAAGAAGTCTATAAAAGAAGACATACTCATAGCCACAGTGTATAGATGGCAGATACCATTGGCTGACCCAAACTCCATTCGTTAATCTCTTCCCTCTTGTTCATTTTAACCCTAAAAACTGGAAATGCTCAATACTTTCACTACCTGCAGACACGGATGCCTATGTGATGTGAATCTACACCAAGAGCTGTAAAAAGAGGTCCACATCGTTCCTTCTCAGTCAATTCATAGACCTGCATTTCTTTAAAGATGGTTGGTCTCTGGAAGTTGATTATGTTTTAATTACGTTAAATGAATGAGTTTTAGAGATCTGCCATACAGCATGTACCTGGAGTTAGCAGTGTGATATTGTACACTTCAAACAATTTGTTAAGAGTAGATCTCAATTTAAGTGTTCTTACCACAAAACAAAACAAAACAAAACAAAAACAAAGGGACCCAAAAAAACTCTGACGTGCTGCAGATCTCTGTTACCTTGATTGTGATGATGGTATCTTGGGTGCTTTCATACGTCTAAGCTCTTTAAATTATACACATCAAATAAGTGCAGTTTTTTTGTATATTGATTATGCCTCAATAAAGCCATAAAAATTAAGTTTATGCATAAAATGTTAAAAAAATTTTAACAAGGTTGCCGGTACTTCTTGACTTCCTCCATCTTGCATGAGGATGTGAACCTAGAGCTGAGACAGACATTTTGTGGCGGTGACAGAAGGTCAAGAGGATCTTAGACTTGAGCCTCACAGAGTGTCCTCAGCAGCCCCAAGGACAGTCTCCTGCGTACCAAGTCCCATCTGAATAAGGTAACATAAACTTACTTCTCTATTACTTGACAGAAAACACATTCTTAATACATTGAGAGGGTAAAAACAGTTAGAAAGCAAAACATAAATGCATAATATAGATCTACTCCATTAATACATAAAACAAAAGGGAAAAATAGAGTTGCATTCAAAAGATGTTGGGAATAATAACACTTTTATTTCCTTTTTTAATAAATATGCTATTTGAAATAATATGCTTAAATTCTAGAAATATCATTATTCATAAACAGTAAAGCCTGAACATCCTAGATAAAAAATCTTTTAGTAAACATCTAAAAAGCTCTTAGAATGTCCAATTCTGGTGTCAAACCAAAAATAAATAATAGAAACTTATTCATTTTGCTTTGTTTTCTTGTCATTTTTTTCAAGTACTTCACAGCAGTAAAATTACAAATTACAGTATATGTTCAAAATTCCAGAATTCAAAAATTAAATAATTTACTTCAAACTAATGTAAAATGAAGTTGAATGAAAAACATCAATTTAACACAACTCTAAATTTAATTTACAAACCCAAAAGAGACCATAGTTGATGAAGTCTACTTAAATCTACAAAGTAGACATACATGACTGAAACCAAAAGTACTCCCAAGGTCTAAATAACCGAATGTACAAAATACAAGAGATACAGGTAAAGCTCAAATTCAATCTTAAAATGTGGTTACAAATAATTACAAATAATAACAATGGCATTCAGCTATGGGACCTGAAACTAATGATACTTCCTTGAATAGCATCATACTGGAACCAATTTAATCAAAAAGTGGGAAGATATAACTACTTCTAAAAATAAAATCCAATAAATCAACAAATACCTTGGCATATGAGAAAAATGAAAGCATGAAAGGGTATAAAACAAAACAAAAAAATTAATCACAGGTGAAATTCAAGCTCAAAAACACAACAAACTCCACAGCCATCAGTTTCCATCTGAGTATGGTTACATCATCTTCAAAACTTGCGTGGTCTTCACAGCTGAGCATTAACTATTGTTGGGCTGTGCTGTGATACATATTTTACTGACCTGAGAGCAAGATTTTACACAGGAGCTCATCATTTATAACACTCACAATAGGAAATAAGAACAGAGGTCAATCTGTACATATTTTAGCTAATGCTATACAGCAAAAATTAAGAACTTACTATAAATTGTACATTCGAGAATGTTCATCATAGTTTCAAACTAAAAAGGGAGGAGTTAAAAAACTTAGCTAACTATAGGAGTCTGGTTAATGAATAATTGCAAATCTATAAAATAAAATAATGTGTGGCCATTATTAAGTGTGTTATAGAAGAGTATTTATTGATATAAGAAAATTGATGTTATATAAGTAAGTGGAAAAAAGTAAACTATAAGACAGGATACAGTACAGGATTATTTTTGTTACTAGTGACTGAGACCCCATCAATGGGGTCTGACTCCCAGTTTGTCATTGTATTCCCAGTGCCTAGTATAGAACTTTCTACATACTAGTATCTTTTTAAATTTTGTTAAATGAATTAATATGTGAAAGAAATGTAGTAAACTGCTACTAGTTATTTTTTTTGATTTTTGCTTTAAACATATACATATCACTTTCTTTTGTATATTTTTTATTGATTTTGCATTAAGTATATGTGACTTTTATAAGTAGAAAAAAGTTAAATGACAACTAATGAAATAAACCCTTTTTTTCTCCAACACCACTCTTCTCTTTATATCGATAAAGAGCATGGGGACCACTTCCTGTGGACCATACTTGGTGTGTGATCTTCAGGGATGTGGAACTGAGCTGGTCTGGCCATGTGTCATGCTGAGTTAGGCGGCATGAGAACTCAAGGCCACAGTGGAGGGGAAGAGCAAAGTTCACGGCCTTCTTTGCCCACCGAGCCCTTGGCCTCCCAGGATCATCCTGCTGCTCTCCCTCTGCTGCTGGCGATCTATTGAGGGGCCTCCAGAATCCCAACTTTTCATTCATCCTCTTCTCTCTTCACCTCTTCCACCAATAACCCAAATGGATTTGCTCTGCACTCCATCATCTGTGTTCACTCATAATCTATTTAGTGCTTGACAAAGTGACAACAAACTATCATGAGCAGGTGCTTTTTTCTTCCTTCCCAAGATAATATTTTCAGCAGAAAAATAGTCCTAGTGCATCCCAAATTTAGCTAAAATGACAAATATGAGGGTGAAGCTCCCCCATGGAGCCTCTAGATGGTGGAGGGCTAAAACGTTGGATTGGTTTCAAGTATGAAGAGGGACACAGGTCAGTTCCTGAAGAGCAAAGGCAATTGTAATAGAATTGAGGCAGTTCTATGACAAGCTATGACAAACTCACTACCCTTGACCCTATTTCCACAGTCACTCCTTTTAAAGTAGTTCTTTTGAATGTGCCAGTGGAGAGAAATCTCATTTCCCTCTCTGTGGGACCCCTAAGACTCACAGGAAAACATTGCTTTTTTCTTCTAGAGAACAAGTTCAGACACTGCCAGGGACACACAAGCCTGTCCCTCCTCTGCTGACCAGCTGTCCTCCTTTCTCCCTCTGCTTCTATCCTCAGTCTCCTGCCCACTCATAGTTCCCAGACATGGAGGGAAGTAGTCATTGTTGAAAGGACTGTCTTGTGAAGACCCTACTCTTGCCATTGGCACCATTGTTTAAAACACACCCACTGACCCTTCGCTCTGTGCAGTAAGAGGCCCCACTGTCATGGCCATGGTGTCATTTTGGAAAACTTGCATTTTAGAGCAGAATAAAGAAAATTTTTAGAAATGAAGAAAGAGAATGAGATAAAAAGAGGTACAACAGGACAGGGCGTCTGGGGGAGGGGCATGGTGGCCTCTGCCAGGCACTTAGCTGAGAGTGAGTAGGAGCCGTCTCAAGGATTTCATGAAAAATGGAAGTCACTGAGATATTCCCAAATACTAGCCCTTCCTGGGGCCTCTCAGCTTGGCCATATCCATCTAAACTGCAGCAGTCACCCAGGCTTAGATGGGACAGAGATCTGAATCTTGGTAGAACTGACCAGAGCAGAAGAGAAAGAGAAAGCTTTTATCCCACTTTCCAAAATCTGTCCACAGATCTACATACAGCCTGTGAAACCCTGTGGACCCCCATCTCACCTTGGAAAACCCGGTGGAAATTTCCCACACCTTGTGCTCTACCTCTGTTCTCCAGTTCATGGTCCAGCAGCTGGCCCATGTGATACTGGTCCAGTGTCCTCCCAGGTGGACAGCTGCTACTGCTGACACTCCCCAGTCTTCCCTGCACTGCCCTGTCCCCAGGGAAGAGCTCCAGCAAACGATGTCCTAAAAACAGTCTCAGGAAAGGTGGGGTCCCCTCCAAGAAGTAGAGGCACGCGCCATTCTTTCACTGGTCATTTAGTGAGTGTCTACTGTACAGGGACTTTATGCTGTGTGTTGGGGGTACAAGATGAATGAGGCATGACTCTTCCACTCAAACTGGCAGATCATAAGGCTCCCAGTCGCTACAGCATAGCTCTTTGGTGAGTCCAGCCTTTCTCATGGAGGAAGACACCAAGGTGCAGAGACATCCGATGGGCTCTGCTCATGAGTGGGCACGGCTGGTACTTTGTCCTTTGGGCTCTCCTTTATGTAAACTTTTCATTAATAAATATCAATGAAGGAAGAGGGAAGTGCCACGAAGAACCACTAAAAACCTGTTTTTAATCTCCTCGTATGTGTTTTTAAAAAATACCTAGTTAGAAACTAATAATAAAAACTTACCTTTTTCTGCACGTGATCCTGCACATTGTGTTCCTGCCTCGTCCTCCTCTTCCCTCGTGTTATGTTCACCCTCCTCATTTTGGCCACTATTGAAACACTGCTTCTTATATTGTTTTCTGTTTTTGCTGGGTCTGATCAACTTGAGTTAAAGATAGTGATTTTTTTTTTTTTTTTTTTTTGCTGATCTAGAAGGCAAAGGAAATAAGGTTTAGAATAGTGTTTTCCAAAATAAAAAATCTATGGCAGCTTAGCGTGCTCTAAAATCTTGCAGGGTTACCCTGGGCCAGCTTTTGTACCTGAAGTATAGAGAATCATGAGCCTACACACACACACACACACACACACACAATTATGGCAAATAGTCATCATATGTACATAGCTTGCACAACAGTGTGAAGGATTAAATCCCACATGTACATATATTTTACACTTAAATATATGTATTGAAAAATAAAATATTTAGTGTGTCTACCTGTATCTATAACAAAAATAAAGACAAAGAGAGAGGTTGACAGTTGCCACTGAGTACTGCCCTCTCTCACAGGGATACCCAGGGCTCTTTAGTAGACAAGGCAAGCTGACTAAAGTAGGGGTCATTGTGATTTCTTTGCATGACTTCAAAGAGAAAGGAAGTTGCTGTGTTTCTATCATGCGCTAAATACCAAGAAATTTAAGGACATATGTTTACACTCTGTTGTGAAAAGCATGTGTTACTTTTCTACCAGAGAAAGTGGGGATTATGCCTGGGAGTACCACAAAGAATCCTCTTTCCTTATCTTTGCAACTAGAAACATGAGATTTATATTCATTTAAAAACTATCCCAGTTGTGAATGGGAGAATGCAGAGAAACACTGTTGGACAAGGGGGTAAATTTCAACTAATTAAGGAAAACAAAGAAAGTGTTGAGAGAACACGAGTAGTCTAACTAAAATGAACTCCTTACTTCACTTTGCCTCTAAGGCAATCCGGAGTCTTGGACACTTGGTTTGCCAAGCAAAATGTTCTTTTCTGCTCCACTATTGACCCAGCAAGTTACATGGTGTAGTTTTATTGAAATAACATGTACAAAGCGTCACGAAATCAGCAACGAGGATGAGATTACTTGCTCTACTCTCTTTCAAACAACGAGCAGTGGGGAGCTTATGCTAGTTAATTAAATGGCCGGCATTCCAGGCTCCTGAATCCTCAATTTTCAAAGCAGCAAACACTAATCACAAATCATTGCAATGAGCCAAGTGTGGTATTTTGCCTGACATACCGTGTGTGTGTGTGTGTGTGTGTGTGTGTGTGTGTGTGTGTGTTTGTGATGTTTTTGTTCCCTAGTCCTGGGACTCATCTTCATTTCTGTAGTTGTTTTGTTTATATTTCTAAAATGCAAATTGTGACTTTCTGCCTGGGAACACTACAAAGTCCTTCCCTACAAACCCCGAGGACACAGGAAACTCACAGAGTTCTCACAGAGTTGGCTTTCCCCTCCTATTAGACACAATGATTTTCATAATGGGTTCTCAGGAAAATAAAATACTTGTTTTTTTTTTTACAAAGTAAAATCAGAGACTTTGAGGTCCACCTAAAGGAATTGGAGAAACAATTTAGTAGTCTCTTTATTGACTTTTAAAAAAATGCCAAATAACACCTTTTGAATTTTAACAGAATGTTAAAATTCTATAGAATGTTCTAGAACTTTCTATAAGACACATGTACTCATGGTATCTTTGAATATATAAAAAATGGTGATTTTATGTATATGTCCTTTTTTCTACAAAACAGGTTAGAGACCATTTTTTAACGGGACTTTCTTTCTAAACAGTCCTACAGGAAGCTGATATCAAAAGTTATGTCAGAAAAGAATAAGTATTAGGAATAAATGGAAACTTCCTGCACTGGCCGTCTTCTCCCCATTCCTCAGAAAACTCTGGGCTCTGTCTGTCTGCCCTAATCACTGCTACCAAATGCTTCATGTATTCAGCTAACTTTTCCAGGTTGGCTGCCTTCCAACAAAGACCAAGAAAACTTTGGTTAGGAAGGTGGGTCTTTAAAAAATGCCACTCACAGCCTCACCAGTCATCTTTTTTTTTTATACGTGAAGAAATCTGAAGTCTTTTGTAAACTAAAGTCTCTTCTGTGCTGCTCCGGCTTGGGGCCTGTGATTTGCAATACTGGTCTTCCCTTTAAGGTCAAATCACAGAAGACTTGTTTTTATTTATTTGTTTATTTTTAAATTTATTGATTGATTTTTTTAT
>KE794469.1:0-14538 GCA_000465285.1 Eidolon helvum
TACCCCCTACCCCCCCCCCCAAGTTACAAAGCACCTAGACTACAACTGGTTACGAAAAAAGTAAAGTTATACTCTAAAATGAAAAATCAAATATCCTGTGAACTTGTGCGTTATTCTAATCGGAAAGGTCCGAACCTTACTTTACCTGTTCTATTATTAAAAACTTTTTAACAATCAAAAAATAAACACTGGACGTTCGATTTTAACTTTAAAACTGTATAAACACTTTCAAGTTCATCATTCCGTTTACAGTATCATATCAATGGTACATTTAACACATTAAAAAACTTTAGAAAAATTTTACTTATAGAAAAAGAAACAAATAGGTAATTGTTTTTCCAACTTACTCTTTCTCTTAAAAGAAGTGAAGTAGGCACGCCAAGTGATTGAACTCCTTAGAGGATGAAGTAAAATGAAAAGCAAGCTCAGGCACTCAGACCTGTCTGTATTTAAAGTTTAAAAGTCTGCTGCTGTTTGGTGCTTTCCTCACTCCTTCTCCCTAATGAAAGAAAAGTGCTGATACCTCGTAAAAGCTTTTTTCTAACTTGGAGCAGAGAGCTTTTAAAAGTTTCAAGCCACTGACTCAACGAGGAGGAGGGACTAGAAGAAAGGGGAGGGGAGGAGACAGGGCGGGGAGGCAGAGTAGACCGCAGGCTAGTGAACGTGTGCGGGTGGGGGAGAAGAGGCAGAGTAGTAGCGAGGTGGAGATGAAGTTGTAATTTAAATTTGCTGACGAGAGAAATGAGAGCATTAGAGGTGAGAATGCTACTACTTGAAATTACTCTTTACAGATAACAATTACTGGTTTTTGTTAGTGCTTGTTCCACCTGAAGTCCAGAGATAATGAACAGTTGTATATTTTATAATAGTACCACCCTTTCTAAAATAAAATATATTTGTAATATATATGTATGTTATATGTATATTATATATTACAGTAAGTAAAAATGGTAAAATGGTAAAAGTGCAAATTCATTTCATATTGGCCCAGAGGTGTGAAGTTAAAGGTGGGAGTAAGTTATTTGATCTAATTCCTTTTTCTCTTAATTTTAAGTAGGGACAATTAACAAAGGAAATGGTGGGATGAGAGAGAAACATTTCAAAACTGGACAAATGTGGTCCCAAATCCACCTTCAGCCCTTCTACTGCACTGAATTTTTGCTCCTTCCTTCGGTTTAGCAAAAGCTATATTTATATTTATAACTCGATTATATATAATATCTTTGACTGTGAAATCTTGATATATCTGACTCTATCAGATCTTTAGGGAACTGAAAATGTATGATATCTCAGCCCCATTCATGCTAATGCACTTAAAACTAAATCTTTTGTAGTGAAGTGTCAGAATATTTTTTATGCAGTACTGTATGGTAAGTTGGTATTCAGTGGGCCCCAAAATCCACTATCAAACTGCCTGAAGACCAAGTCCTCTAACACCCACAGGAATTTTCTCCCCGATAACAGTAGAGCTGAGCATATCATTTTTATGCACTTTTCCACAACTTCCGTGGCTCTTGCTGTT
Source organism: Eidolon helvum (assembly GCA_000465285.1). Lineage (NCBI taxonomy): Eukaryota > Metazoa > Chordata > Mammalia > Chiroptera > Pteropodidae > Eidolon > Eidolon helvum. Next base: position 1,523 of record KE794469.1, read on the forward strand.
CAGCATTGTGTTAGGGTGTCTAATAAATAGCCTGAGTCATGTGGCCTCATTCTTAGAGTGGGCAGCTTCTTTGAGGACTCTGCAGATGCCACATCAGATGGCAGTGGTAGGACAATTCCCCATAAACAGGTTTCTGTGATATTCCTGAGGTTGAGCAGGAAAACCAATTGGCCATTATTCTTTGGAAACAAAGCAAATTAATCCACACTTATTCCTTATCCTTTTCTCACTAGTACAAATATCAGAAAAAAAGGAGAACGGCAAATATTTTCTGGTAGATACCTTTCTCTAAATACACTTTAATTCAAATGGTTAATAAAACACTGTTTGAAATGTTGTAGTTTTAAGACACGATTTTGCTTTCTCATTTGTTGGCTATATATACAATTTCCAAGAGTGTATTTTTTTTTAAGTTGGGAGAAAAAAGAAAAAGAATTATAATCTGACTTTCAAGTCTTCAAGCTCAGCAACCCATAAATATTGTTTTGGTATTGTATTTATATTGTTTTCCTTCAAATAAGTCTATTGTTTTGACCTAACTAAAAACTGTTTTGATTCAGAACACATTCATAAAAATATAACTTATTCTTTTTATTATAAGAAAATTTTCCTCCCTCTTTGTTTTTTTAAAAAGGAAGTCTAAGCTTCATTTAATTTATATAATTTTGCTTTCCTTTTGTAAAATTACTCAAGTACAATCACGACTGAAATTATCCATTTTATTAAAAACAGTTCCTAAAGTGCTAATTGAGAACTACTTGCTTAAAAAAAAATTACGATTGACTATTTTATAACAGAGTTGTAGTAAGGCAAAAAAATTGTGTTTGTTTCTAATTATGTTTGTTAGGTCTATTAAAGGATTTTTATGTCTAAGTATTCTGCTATCTTTCTTTTTAGTCTATTGCCTATATGACAAATTAGAAATAGACCCAAAGAAGTTTTTTATACCAAGTTACTTATGGATATCACTTGAACCATCTTCAAGCCAAAGATTAGTAGTCATAGTATGAGCCACTAATTAAAAATTTAGTTCTCTTAACGTATAAGATATACTCTATCTTCTATTTTTAAAGTCATTTTCCCATGATTCTTCATAAAAGATGAAGAATTTGAATGTGGTCTTCTCTTTTTTTGGAATAATGGCATCAAAATGTGATCCCATGAGTAAGAATGCTCAAGGGGTGTAGGGTTACTGCAAATTGCTTCTATTGGAACATTTACAACACGGTTTTCTCTGATTGACACCTAGCAGCTTCTAGTTACTAGCTGAGTGGTAACTCTGATTATACCTTATACTCTAGCAGTACTAGTGAGTTATATTTTGACCAATAATGTGCTTTTATAAAAAATTGCAATTATCTAATCTTAGAAACTTATCTCCACTGGAATGTTTTGCAAAAGTTAAGGGATAGGTTTTTAAAAATGTATATTTATCATACTTTCAGAAATGCTAATGCCAATTCATTAATATAAAAACTGACTTCCTAAAGCTTTATTTTCTCTGATTGCCAGGCCAGTCTATGCAGACGAAATGGATGCAGGCAGCTTGATTTGTTAGTCAGGCAACACTGCTCAAGAGGAATGAGGGACAGTCATTTACCATTCTTCTCATCTCTACTGTTTCTTTGGTCACCACCATGAGCCAGACTCTCCCTAGATTTTGTTTTATCCATGTTGCTCTGCACCTTGAAAAATGCACATTATTGGCACAGTGGAGAGTAGACTTTTTTGAAAATTATAGGAAATATTTCTTAATCTGAGAACCAACCACATTTTTGGATTTTTACCTTTGTTTCAGAATACCAATTTCTGGAATTTTAAGAGATGAATAGATTAAGTTTTAAAGACTATCTCACACACGCTCTGGCATATTACTCTCACTTCATGAGTAGCATAAACACTGAAAAATATTTGGGGTCTGTAAATTAGAGATGATTAAGGAGAATATTTTAATTGTTGTGGACAAGAAAGGGGTGCTGTAATAAAAAATTCCCAACTGGGAAGGTCACTGTGGTTAATCATGTCCCCAGGCCTATAACTTTAGTAAAAGGTTTATCTTTGCCTTAAGCCAGCCCTATCCATTGTTTCTGTGCATCTAGGTTAATACACCTTTGAAAAGTCTCTTTAACCACCCTTTTAGACCCCTCCTTCCAAATTGTAACCACCCTTAAGAGAGCAAATAATCAACTATTCTGTAATCCAATATCTGCTTTCTTTTCTTCCACCTTCATGTAATCTTCCTTAGTACAGTCCTTAATTTCAATTGCATAAAACAAACTGCAAAACTTATTCTCCAGAGCATTTGAGATCTTGCTCCCCAGCGCATGTCATCAGTTTGGCTTAAATAAACTCATAAAAATTCTCTATAGGTTTGGACGTTTCTTCTGTTGTCAGTGTAGAGGAGTGAGTTATAAAAACCTGAACTAGGAAACTAGGAGTAATAAAGGAAGGGAATGTAGAATGATCAAAACTTGATGACAGGTGTGAAAGCTGATTTTGGAGGTTTGACTAAGAAAAAGTTACTAACACAAGGAAGTCTGGAAGAGGAACTGATTTGTGAAAGAGATTTAATGATTTCAATTTGGAATATTTTGGTATGAAGAACTGAAATATCTAGGTAAAGATTGTTGACTGGCAATGTAAAACAGGGTCTGTGGAGTTAAGGTTAAAATTGTTTTAAGATTTAGGATTACAGCAAAAGAACTGATATTTGAAAACCACAGGTACATATGAGATTAATAAGAGAGAGAATGTAGGCAGTGTGTCAAAAAAAAAAAAAAAAAACCCCACAGTACACACACAGACTTAGTGTATCCCCTCCTGTAATGCAGGCAAAGGAAAATAATGAAAAAAGAAGCAAGGTAGACTTTGGGAAAGGAAAAGTATGTTTAAATGGCTTCAAGTGGGCTTGTTTGTAAGGAAAATAACACCTGGGCACTGGGGGAGTCTTAATTTTGAAAAAAGGACATTCATTCCTTTAAAACAATAATGAATGCAGACAATAAAGAAAAAATAATGTTTTGAGGTGGAGAGTAGTGGCACTGGGAAGCTAGAGTTGAAGACAACGTCTCAAAGTGGGTGAGGTTATCAGCTGACTGATGTAAAAGTGCACTGAGCAGAGATGAAAGTTTGCAATACCTCGGGGAATCCAAAGGCAACTGTAGAAGAATAAAAAGATTATCTAAGATTGGGAGGGTCTAAAATGATTTTGTAATGAATTAGATTGCAATGTCTCTTGGAGTGCCTTGCATTAGCATCAGAATAACCCTTTCTATGTAACAAATTTTCATTTTATCTAGTATTTATTATACGATAAGAAAGGAGAAAAAAGTTAATTGGGGCCTCTGTGCAAGTTTAGAAATACTCTACTTACATTGCTAAAACCAGCCAGAAAATACGTTCTTGATGTGACTGTTGATCAACCATATTTCTTTTGGAGGAGTAAAGATTTCTCATCATATTACCAATTTGTGCTAGAATCTTTTTTTAAAAAGATGTATTTCTGGTGTCTTACAGTTTACTTGTAAACTCCAGAATAGTCACTTAAATGAAACTTGCTTCTCATTTATTTACCATTCTGTCATCCTTGAGAGAGATTTAAGGATCAAACATTGCCTTAACCTAAGTAAAATCTGAACTCATTCTGTATGTCCACATCTATGTCCAAGTGAATCTTACTGTGAGTCTACACACAAAAAAATGGTTTTGTCAAAAGAAAAAAATTTGTTTTGTTTAATGGGAAAGAATCACAGCCAGTGGATACATATGTCTTTGGCTCCACCTTCTGTTACAGAGTGAAAATGAACATCATAAGAAGTAATTGGAAAGTTATTTAATACTTTCACTTTAAAAAATTCATAGAACTTTATACATATTTACTTCATATGTAACTTGAATCCGATGGTATATCAAGTTCAGATTTAGCCACATTCAGAGGCTTTCTTTTATGTTTCTCACTGACCCTCTCTAGCCAACCCTCCATCTTGCACCCCTGCCACTTTCCTGGCCCTGGTCACTCACGTTGAAATGCTGATAAGGCAGGTTGTTCTCGCTGGACTTCTGATCCTGCAAGTAACAGAGACAGCTGTCATTTAATATTCTCCTGACAATCCTGTTTTATCAAATCTCCAGTCAAAATAGCAGATTTGATATGTTTGGAAGGTTCTGGTGACTTTTTAGTTCAGGTGACTATTGCGGGTTCATGTGGTACTGAGCAGGATTCATTCCAATAACTGATTCCCTTCAGTAATTTTATTAGTTCTCTTATTTTCATTCTTGAATAAAATACTAATGGATTATAAATATTAAAATGCAGAAAATGAAAGAAATAAATTTATGATTATTATTAGTAATAGAGTTTTTTTATTCTAAAGCATTAATAGAGACTGCATAGACTCAGTGATTTAATTGTTTCATGGATTTCTGTGTAAAGAATTTCAGTGATTTGCTTGGCTTTTTATGTAACAGTTTACCCAATGGGAAAAACACTACAGAGTTGTGAATCAGAGCTCTTAATTACACCCATCCATAAAAAGAACAGCATATTGTCTGTTTAGACTAAATTCTAAAATTCAGCCAGCTTAACAAACATTTTTAATTAATTGACCAGTAAACAAGATAGGACATAAAATCAATCTCTATTTTAGACCTTAATTAGGCAATGAAAACTGAAATTTTGGATTCGGATTCAAGAAACAGTTATGGAAAACCTGTTATTTCTTTAGTATTTCTGTGGTTTTATGTTTGGGCAATTCTGATAAGTCGGATTCATTTGGAGGGGATTCCAATATCCTTAAAAATGAAGACATGCCAAAGCCCAATTATAAAATGTTTGGTACGCTTGAATATTTAAATTCACTAGTTAAAAATTTTAATTAAAAAATCCACAGTTATATAATTTTATTATTCATATCATAAGTTATAGGATTTATTAAAAAACTACATAAATTGCCTAATAAGTCATCATGAGGCAGAGTGAGCCCATAATGTTTAATGATTTTTGATGAACATATTGTTTTCACATTGTCAATTTATCTCCGATTTGTATGATCTTGTTTGGAAATGATATCAACACTTCGCACTTGAGGCCCTTCATGAATGAGAGGCCCAGGTCAAATGGCCCTTCTGATAATGGCCTTTCTGTCCATTCTGTCCCCTGTCTTCTGAGTGAAAGGATCTGCTTTCCAGGCTAAAGTCAGAGCTCCACCTTTGCCAAAGGCCTGCTAGTAGTCACTTTTGCTTTGGATAATTCCCTTTCTTTTTCTTACATACCAACTGTTAATATGTAGCAGATCTTTAGAGAGAGAACATATCCTAAATGTGTAGTCTGAAAAATTTTTGCAAATCAAATACACCTGTTCAACCATCAATCATATCAAGAAATGAAAAATTACATCAATAGCATCTGTGTAGCGTTTCTTGAAGCTCCTTCCTTTCATTACTTACCCCATAAGGGTAATCACTATCCAGTTTTCCCTGTTTTCCCTCTTTCTTTAATTAAATTGAATCTTAAAGAGAGTACTGTCTTCTTTTACTTTCATTCATATTGATTGTTGCAGGCAGTCATCGATTATTTATTATTAATATGCGTGTGGTATGAATATGCCACAATTTATCTTTCTTTGTTAATGGGCTTTTAGGTAATTTCCATTTTGGGGGTTTTAAAGGAGAAAATTCTTTGAACATTCTAGTACAGGTCCTTTGAGGAGTCTTGTCATTTTTTATTGATTTGTAGGAATTCTTTATTTATTCTGTCTATGAGTCCTTTGTCAGATAAATGTTGTTATAAATATTTTTCTTCCTCTGGGTTGCATTTTACTCTCTTAATTGTTTTTTTTTTTTTTTGATAGAGAAATTGGTAGATTAAATATAACCTAATTATCAGTTTTTTCCTTTATAATTAGTATCTTTTATAAACTTTTAAAGAAATATTTGCTTACTTTAACCCAAATCAAAAAGATATTCTTCCATAATCCCTTCTAAAAGTTTTATTGTTTTACCTTTCACATTTAGAACTGTAATACTTGTGAAGTAGAGTTTGTGTATGGTATAAAGTAAGGGTCAAAATACATATGTTGCTATAGCAATTTAATTGAATTAGAAAATTTGTTAAAAAGACCATCCTTTTCCCATTGTACTACAGTGTTATCTTGGCTGTAAATCAGATGACCATAGAACTATCTATTCTATTTCATTGGTCAGTTTGTCTATCTTTGCGCCAATAACATGTTCTTTTTTTTTTTTTTTTCTAACACCTACAGCACCTGGTATTCCTAGGTAGTCTCTCATCCAAGTACTAACCAAGCCCGACCCTGCTTAGCTTCTAAGATCAGACAAGATTGGGCACATTCATTGTGGCATAGCTCTAGACACATGTTCTCTTAATTACTGTATATTTAGGACAGGTCTTGATATAAGGCACTATAAGTGCTTCAGCTTTGTTCTTCTTCAGATCATGTTGGCAGTACTTGGCTCTGCATTTCTATATAATTTTTGAAAGTCAAACTCTCAGTTTTCACACACACACACACACACACACACACACAAATGAAAAACAAATTAAAAAAACCTGTTAGGATTTTGATTAGGATGACATTAGAATGATTTTGATTTATTTTGCTTAGTTTTGAAAAATATTTTCATTGGATATAGAATTTAAGGTTGACAGTTTTTTCTTTAAGCACTCTCATGCATAATGCCTCACTCTTTTCTGGCATCATATTTTCTGAGAAGTGAGTTGTTAATTGAATTATTATTCTCTTATTTGTAAAGTGTCATTTTTCTCTTACTGCTCTCAAGATTTGCTCTTTATCTTTGGTTTTCAGTAGTGCAATTATTATAACTGAAAATTCTGTCTTTCATAAAATTTGGGAAATTTTGGCCATTATATCTTCAATTAAAAACAATTTTTTCTGTTGCATTCTCATTCTCATGTCAGTTTTGGACCATTATGGAACCATTTGCTATCATCTAACAGGTCCCCATTTTATTTTCCTCTGTATTCTTCATATTCAGTAAATTCTTTTGGTCTGTCTTCAAATTCATTTGCTTTTTTTTTCTGCCATCTCCATTTTATTAAGTCCATCCATTGATTATTTTTTTAAACATATCATATATTTTTTGATTGTAGAATTTCCATTTGGTTATTTTTATATTATTTTTATTTTTTTACTGAGATTTTCTATCTTTCTTTCAATTGCAAACTTGTTTTACTTCATTGAGGTTACTTAAAATATCCACTTCAAAACCCTTACTCTCTAGTACTGACACTTGAGTCATCTCAGGGTTGCTCTTAGTTGCTTTTCTTTTCTATTGACAATGTGTTTCATTTATCTGCTTTTTCATATGTCAGGCGATTTTAAATTATATCCTAGGAATTATAAATGTTAAGTTATTGAAATTATGGATTCTGTTATTTTTCCCATACGTGTGCTATTTCTTTTGTTTTAACAGCCAATTATTTTATTGGAATTGGTGTAAGGTATCATTTTAGACTAGGACAGCCCTATGATTATCTCCAGGGACATCTGGAAGTCTGGCACCTTATATCAATATATGTCAATCAGCTAACTATTTATAATAGCTCTTTTAAGTTCAAAACTCTCCTGGAGGTACTCAAGACTGGTTTGTTTATTGATGAATTACACCTGTAAATAAAATTTTATTTTGCCTTGGAATGAACATTTGTGTACTTATTGTCAATGGCTACTTTAGCGCTATAATAGCAGAGGTGAATACTGTATAGCCAATACAATATGGCTCCCAAACCTAAAATATTTACTTTCTGACTGCTTACAGAAAAAATTTGCCAACTCCTACTCTTAAAGGATTTTTGAGATTCTTTAGTTTTTTTTTCTTTTTTTTTTTAAGTTGAGATTTTTTAGGTTTTTTTTTTTTCTCTTCCACCCTCAATCTTCCCATTTTATTAATAAGATCCAGAGAAGCCTAGTAACTACATCTATGACTAGAATCCAGGTCTCTTGCTTCTCAGTTTAGCACTTTTTTTTAAGGCTCATGTTTATAGAAAGCCACGAGCCTCAGTGGATTTTGTTCCATTCTTTCTCTAAATCATTTTTCTCATGATAAATTAGGTTTATAAGCTAAAAAGTACTTCCTTCAAGTTCACAGCACAAAATAAAATCACAGAATAATCTGTTTTAAAAAGCTACATTTTTAACCCAAATTACACACAATTTTGCAGGCTATCATTTAGAAAACTAATGTCAGTGGGTAGAAATAGTTTGTTCACTTTATACCTGCTTTTCTTAAAGTTATCTAACCTTCATATTTACTGAAATTTTCAGGTGTGTGATTGACTTGTCTAAAAGTGTTTTCTGGTTATCATAATAATTTTCAAAACTTTAAGGTTAGTAGCAAAACATTTGAGAGAGTTAACAGTCATGTATTTAATAAGAAAAATACTGTTACAGTAAGTATCATTTTAATACAGTGTGTGCATGAATTTGCCCTTTGATTCTAAGGCATAAGGACTTATTCTTAACATTTCTAGAAACCGAATAAGGATATGGACAGAAGATTTCAAGCATACAGTTTTATTTGTGTATTATGCTAAGCCTTCCATCTATAGGCACAGATTATGATGATGCACAATCAGACCCTGTTGTACAATGAAAAGCACTTTTACCAATTAAGTCTTGTCTAAACATTATTCACAAAGGCTTTACTTATGTCATTGGAACCCTTCTAACATTTTAGTAGGCCCTGGAATAGTGCAGAATCTGATATTTAATTGGTGAACCTATTTTAAATGTAGCTGACTGGAATCCACCAGAAGTATTACTGAATCTGATCTTGGGATGAGAGCAGTTAGTGATCTATATTTTTAAAAAGATCCCTGGGTGATTGTGAAGTACACCAAAGTCTCTCTGGTAATGAGAAAACTGTTTTCATCTGACAATTTGAGGAACTGGGTTCTAATAGGGCTATCTTGTTACATTGCAATGTGGCATTGGACAATCACTTAAGTAGTAAAACAAAACAAACAAATAAATGCCAAAAAATAAAAAATAAAACAGGGAGGAAGGACACCTATTGAAAGATTCTGCGTTTCTCCTTAGTTGTTCTATTTCTGTAGTTTTATTTTCTGTAAAATGAGATGATAATAATATCCACCTCGGAATTGTTGTAAGAATTAAGATAACGCAGATAAAGTGTTTAATACAGCACATAAGAAGAGCTCAGTAAAAGTTAGTTTATTGTATTTTATTATTATTATTATAACCATTATTAGTACTGATACCAAAATGATATAGAACTATAAATCTGTATAATATAAATAGTTTCTCCCTACAAAACCAAGAAAGAGCTGGCCTTACTCATTTGCTCATTCATTCATCCATTTATTATAACGTAATTATTGTGTCCTGCCAGGTTCTAGGCCCTGCACCACACTGAGGATACAATGTTGATACTATGGGTTTCTGACCTCAAGTGACTCACATTCCAGTGGAAGATAGAGACCAGAAAAACCAATTCAATATTCCTACAATCACCTCACTAAGAAAATAAACTGACAGTGCATTGGGGCACTTCTGAGATCTTGTTTTTCCCTAATGAAACACACAGTGTATTGCTTACACTCAAATACACAGCAAGGGAGAGAAATAACGGGCCAATTTGTAGTGTCATATTGGCATCGTCATAAAATTTATATCTACTTTTCAAAAAACATCGTCTAGTATCAAGTTGCTGCTTTTACAAAAAAGGCGACAAGCGTTTGGTGAAAAGCCATTTCACCCACTTCCACAAAGATGATAATTTCCATTAGATAGTTTTTTCTTTTATTTTGAGTAGCGTGGCATATACATATTTGACAAGTTTCCATTTTTGGAGATCTTGTTGCCGTAAGAGAAGTTTAGATAAAATGAGCCAAGAGAGTTCAGTCAAGCTCCCTGTGTTCTAATGCCACTCACTGTCTTTGACTTTTAGAAGTTTTATCTTTGTTGCTATAATTTTAAAGACTTAATAAAATTGGTGTTACTAGCATTCTCATTATTTAAACTGTCTTTCCTTGAGAATTCCATTATTGCTCTGATAAATTCCTTATAAAAGAATAAGGACTTTTGGGGAGTTAGGAAGGAAGATGGAAAATGTTTAAGTAATCATGAACATAGACAATATCAAAGTGTACTTTTTTAGAAATAGCATTGAGAATATTTTTTAAAGCCAAAATTTATGTTCTCCACCAAGTAAATAAAGTATAGATTGAACATGCTTGCTTTTCTTATCAAAGTTCTCTTCTTCAAGTTTGAACTGGAGAAATTTTTCTGGGGAAAAAAACAGATCTTATGTAAAAGCCAAACAACAGATTCTTAAAAAAATATTTGTAACACATGTATCAAATAAAATTTAGAAAAACCTAGTGTGAAACTAATTAAGATTGCATAAAACAATATCAATAACAATAATAGATGAATGAGTAAAGTATATTAACAAATACATTAAAGTGGTTAGCACATTGTAAATTATTACCACCACCAGTTATTTTTAAAATACAAGTTTAAATAAAATAGCACTTTCCTTTAAAAATTAGCAGATATTTTAAAAGTAACAATATAAAACACTGATATTGGTGTGATGACATCCTTATTCAATGTTACCATGTGTATAAATTACAATTTTTTGAAAATAATTTGGTAATAAAACATTAGTCTTAAACATGTTACATTCTTTTAAATGATCTGGTCTCTGAGGATTGCAAATGATAGAAACCCCCACCTTGCACCATGTAGGGGAAGAAGAATTTTCCTCCTACCTTTCTAAATTCTTCTGATTGGACAAATAATCAAATTAACATGAGACAGATTAATAGGAGAAAGTGACCAAATTTATTACATGTATACATACAGGGGTTCCATAAGAATATAAGATACCCAAAGACAGATAGATTAAGCAGGTAAGACTTATGTACCATCTTGAGCTTAGAAGAAAAGTTGTATGTTGTTTTGGGACTTCAAAGGGCAGGAAGGCAAGTCACATGCAGATAGAAGAGTAATTGTTGGGTAAATGTTTTCCGGGTCATCACTACCAATGGGTCACAGAGAGGACTTTGATCACACGGGCCTTGCTAGATTTCTCTCTATCACGCTTAGTTCATATTCAACTAGTTATCTATGATGATAGCTTCCTTCTCAGAGCAGGTCCTGTGTCTAAATTCTTTTAAGAAGTTGGGGAAAGGTCAAAGTTTCTTTCTGAGTCTTTTGTTTCATAAAAATAACAATCTTAAAAAACTCAATATCCCAAAAGTCATATTATGGGGTAGCAAACTCTGCTTCTCCTCTCAACCTGCTTAGGTCAAAAAGGAAGTTATTACATCCTATTTTAGAATGGAATCTGCTACTGAAATTCTTATTAGGAATCTTTTTTTTTTTTTTTTTTTTTAAATCTCTAGCTTCTGTCTTTCCTCTGTGCTAGCTTCGTACCATGGCAGGCTCTCTCCAGTGGTCACTAGAAAATTGGGTTTATATCAAACCAGGTTAGCAATTCCTAATGAAAAGAAACAACTTTTCCAGTGTAGTTCTTTGAAAACCCAGGGCTGAGTCTTCTTTTCTGTGTTGGGTCTCACATCCAGTCCTGAAGCAGTCACTGCACCAGAGGGTAGAATGCTCTAAATCTCCCGGCTCGGGTCCTGCACACACCTTGAAGCCAGGCATGGAGTCGGCTTTACTCAAACCTCTTGGGATACAGGATGATTCTTCAAAATGCGGTGCTGTCACCAAAAGGGGAAATGAATAGATATTTACTACACAGTTTTACCATTTAATAATACTTTTGTGAATCAATGTTAAGAAATGATAGATGAAGAAATACATCAGTATTTATTATATAGCTTTAGTTACAAGGTTAAAAAATAGAAAACAAAAAACTTGAACAATGCTATTGCCCAACAAGGGAACTGTGAATTAAGGAATATAAAATGTTATAGGGAGCCATTAAAATTATATTTTCAAATAACTTTTAGTGCTTGTGAGAAAAGACATTTTATAATATAAAGTCATAAAGGCAGAAGATAATTTAATGTATACTATATGATCTCACCTCTATAAAAAAATGCACAGGGGAAAAAAACTTAGAAAAATCTGTTAAAATCATAATTAGCTCTAAGAACTGTTGTAATTTATTCATAAAACAAACATTTTTGGAATGCTTATTTTATGGTAAGAACTTTTATTCTGAATATTATCTATAATTTTCATATTTTTACATATGTTATAATAAGCAAGTGAGAAATGTACTGCTTTTAGAGTGAAATTCTAATAGCCTTACTTAAATCCTTCTGATATTTCAAACATTATTATAAAGTGCTTTCAGTTACACTGTCTTATTTAATCTGTCTCTAACGAAATCAGTTGTCAGTTCTATTTGCTCCGTGAGAGTATTCTCCTTCTATAGGAGCCATAAATAAAATTCATTGACTGACAGCGTGTTCATTCACCCAACCTTCTATGAATTGTTGGAGGGATTGAAGAATAACCCTAAAGGAATTTCCTAAAATTGGGAAGATAAGAAAGCTTTTAAATTATCATGGGTCACAGGACAGGTTTTTGCAGTGATTAGAATATGTTAATTATTCTTTGCTTTAACTAAATGAAGAGCTGAATGAATGTTATTAATTCTGTCAAAGCCATTGTATGTGAAGAGGTTATGCTCATGTATAGTAGCACTCAAATGCAATCATAAAAATCATTTATGTAAATGGTCTTTCTGAAAAGTTTTGGAATAATTGTATCCTGCTATTAATATTTAAATATAGTATTAATGTTAAAAATACTATGTATGCATTAAATATATTCAGAATTAATTTATTTTCTACACTTTCATTTATGAATTAGTTTCATTCCATCTGCTGGCTCAGGTGAAGTAAAAGGTTACAAAGTTTTCTAGCCAAAGAATCTTCTGGCAAAAGTTTGTGACCCCTGAAGCCTCAGCTCACCAGAGAACATTATTTGGGAACATAGCACCTCCAAGCCTCAGAGGAGACTGCTGTGGCAAACTCC
>AWHC01175157.1:0-16995 GCA_000465285.1 Eidolon helvum
TAAATATAAATAATATAAATAAAATTGGTTTGATCTGCAGATCTAAGAGGGAGACACGGGGATCCCCTGGGGCCCTTAGCCTACACTATAAGAACTGCTGATTTAGATATCTGGTGATCATGTGCTGAGTGCTATGTGCTGGGTATACCAGCTATGGTGGTGGGAAGGTAGGAGAACATTGGAAGACTTTCTGGGTACGCAGACATCCACAGAACACATGGATCCCCACATCATCCATGTGTCAGACAACCTAACCCACACATTTGAAAGATGAGCTGATGTGTGTATTCAATGAAAATGGTTTTGTATCTCTTTTCAGACCATAAATATCATAGTCGATATGGTGGCGGTCTCGGTGTTTGACACACAGTCAGTGTGTGAGTCACCAGCCACCATGACTGCAGAGCGAACGTGTGAAACTCTCTCGATATGATCACTACCAAGAAAAGAAGGACGGCCAGGGGTTGTGATTACACTTCTTGTTATATGGTTAACCGAGTAAAACTTAAGAGAAAAAGTGTGAACATATTCTTTTAAAAGCCTTTTTCTTACAAAAATACGGCATCATATCATTTACAGTCAAACGAAACTATGTTAAATAACATCGCCAATCACTTTTGGTAGAATCTTCTGGGCAGCTTCTCCCTTCGCATCGAGAACCGTGAGGACGGAAGTGTGATAATCCGTTGTGCCTTCTTTTCAGAGAGCTTTGAGGTAGCTGTCTCATCGAACAGCCACGTGGTCTCAGAAGCCGGAAAAAATATCACGCTCACGTGTGAGCTTCAAATGAGGTGGCCACCGCTGCACGTGACGTGGGAGAAGATCCAGTCCCATCAGATCGACCTCTTAACTAGCTGCAACTTGTCCCAAGGAAAAGACTACACCTCGAGGTACCAAAGACAGATCCTGACCAACTGCAGCCAGGGAGCGACAAGGGCCTTCCTCACCCTGCCACACGTCACGGCCCGGGACGCGGGACTGTACCGCTGCTCCTCCAAGGCCAGCACAGGAGAAAAGGAGACGTCCGTGATCCAGTTGGCCGTGACCGATGGTGAGTAGGTGACAGATGCCCAAGTGTCAAAAACGGAAGAAGCTGACCGCTGTGGGTTGGTTCCTTTTGCCTTTTTCCTGATTCTATGGTTCAAAGTATTTTTAATGCTTAGATTCGGTTGTTGAATGTGAGTATCGGGTAGTTCTTTATCTTGTCAATCCATCGATCGCAGATTTAAAAATAACAGACCTCTCCCACTTTCGTGACCTGCCACATTTTCTTTGAAAAATTCAGCGAGTCTGAAAAAGACATGCCATCCACAGCCTGTACGTGTCATCTGTGTACCTCCTGCTTTTGTCAGTTACATTAGAACTTTTGATGGCGGTGACTCGGTTTTATCCTCTTCACGGGTCCTCGGCAGTAACGGGATGGCAGTATTTGGCGAGTCACTGTCGAGTGCAGTGGCGTTCCATAAACGCTCGAGAACGCGGCCGCCCCTTTGCCAGGCCAGAGCTTCGAGTCCCTCGGCCGTTGTCAGAGCTGGGAGCTGAAGCTTGCTGGCCTCCACGCTCTCGAAGCTGCTCCTGGGGGCTTCTCACCTCGGCAGGCTCCTCCCCAGGCCCGTCCTAATCCTGGATTAGTGGTTCCTCTCCCGTGTCACGAGGAAGCCCTAGACTGCTTGAGACGCTGGCCCTGCAAAACCTGTGCGAGCGCAGGAAAACGTGACCTTTCGCTTACGAAGGGACATGCAGAGAGGCCTGTGCAGGAGGGAGTGGGGACAGAAGCCAGCGGTGGGCAGGAAAGGCCGACTGATCCTGCCTCCGGCTGTTCTCTCACTGCAGAAGGCCATGGCAAAGGAAACAGTTATTCTTGCTGGTGACAGAAATGTTACTTGACCCTCCCTCGCTCCCTCCATCTTCCGTTCCCCCTGCCTTTCACACGCTTCCAGCCAGCTCATGCGCCTTGGCTTGTGTGGCTTGTAGAACCAAGCCTCCCTCAGATCCGTCTGCAGACTGGTGTCTCTTCCTGTATGTGAAGGAAGAAGAAAACTTTTGTCTTCTAGGCAACAGCCACCGTGGCTGTGTGCTAAGGGGACTATCTGCTGGAGCATGCTGGTTTATACTGGTTTCTCGTGCCGTCACCTCGGACCACACTGAGCCTTTTGCTTCTCTTAATGACAGGGGGAGCTGTGGGTGAGACATACATTAGAACGTGATGTAAAAAAAAAAAAAAGAAAAGGATCGTTGGGCTCTTTAGGGGAGAAAAACGAACAGAGATTCTTTATTTTAAATGTTGACGCCATTCCTTCAGACGTATATAGACTATATTTCTTACCTAAAAATAACCTTACATTACAGAAGTCTTCAAAGCTGGCCAGGAGATAGAAAGACTAAAAACAGTCACCAGTCTTCTCTGAGAAACCAAGGCAAGAAAAAGTTCTATTCAGAAAAATGTCATAAGGAACCATTTTCAAACATATATGAAATAAGATCTCGTTCATTATCTGTTGAAGAAGTGATTATAAACCTCTAAAATCATAGAGAAATGGAGATAACAGATTTTTAGGAGGTATAGATATTTAGTTCTTACTAATAAAAATGTCGTTTTCCTGTCCAAACATGACTAAGTTTCCTACACAAAACTATTTATTTCCTTTGTACATAAGCTACGAACAATGTTGAAAATGAAAGTGACTGAATGTAATGGTCAGTATTATTAGTATCCACGTGTTTTGAACACCCACAAAATGTCTTTTTGTCATTCAAATTGACAGGTTCAAAGAACATCAACTGGGCCCATTAGGAATATATTATAAGTGACAGATGACAGCTGCTCTCTGTATGTGTTGGTTTAATTCCCTTTTTAAAAAACTATAAAGATTGAATATTTAAAAAAATCAGATGGAAAGCAAAAATAGATCAGTTGCATTTTCTCTGGTTCTATTTGATTATTTCAGGTCTTAAAGCTGTTTGCTCAAAAATCGATGTAGAGATTAAAGCCGAGAGACAGCTATAAGATGTGGAGCAGATTTAATTTATTTCGGCTGTCAAGGGAAAGGTGATTGTGACACAACTTTTATAAACTGCCACGCATCCTTTTGTTAGCTCCCATCAACTTCTTTCATGGTGTCCGAAAGAGAGATTTTCAGTATTCTCCTATTCTACACACACACACACAAGGGCCCTTCCCTTGACATTTGTCTGCCTGCGTTCATCTTCAGACAAGTACCAGGTACTCAGAGGTCACCCAAAAGATGACACGATGTCAACCAATATGTCACTTAGACAGGCCTTGATGCATTTTGAACAGAGAGAGAAAATGGCAGAAGCATGAGTTGGACCCAAATTTACTATTGACTTTCTTTGCTGGATGAAAAGAAATACTTGTCTCCCGTCCTTTGCACTCAGGAATGGGCCAGGACGAAGCAGTTCCAGGCTGACTTTTCTGAAGTGGAAACTCGTCTAGACTACTGGGGCAAGGCACAGGCGAAAATGTGTGTGTGCTGACAGTGACCAAAATTATTCTTGGCCTTTAACGTCATTAATCACGAGAAAGGTATTTTAGCTTCCTCCAAAGAATTTGTGAAGTCTTTTTAACATTAACAAAAGGATGTTCAAATGACTCTCATTTCAAACTACTTCATTTATTGATTATTAAAAAGAGCCCACTCCAGATGGACAATTTTCAAATGGTGGCCCCTCTGGGCAGACAAATTAGAGAAAGTTGCTCTTTGCTCTCGGCTGCTGCAGACCCACGCTGGCTCGCAGGCCCGCTGATGGGCGAGGCCCCCACCCACCTTGGGGGTGCAAAGGCAGCCTGGACCAGGGGAGAGAGTCGTCGTTGGTGCTTGCGCACTTTGGCCGTCACTCACATGTCCCTGTTTTTTCCCTTTTACTCACCAGCCTACTAATTTTCACCACATCTACTTTATTCCCTCACCATGTTCAAGACTTATCTACCTTAGCCCACACTGTCTCCCTGCCACTGAATCGTGAAGCGTCTTGAACTTCTCAGACTTTTAAAAGTTGGAAATCTATACCCTCGAGTCATTAAATAAGTGCATCTGTTTGCAATTCTCCAGACTCTTCTATCAGAAAGTATTTGAGATTAGGGATTATAGCATCGCTGCTTAGAGCCATCAAAGTGTCTTTCCAGAAGTTGCCCAGAAATATTCCTGACTGATTCCCTGCACGTTGCCATTTCAGTATATTCTAACAAAGACTGTGCCCATGGGTTTTCTGTTTTCTACCTAGATCGCGTCTAGATTTTCTTCACCAGTACTTAGCATTTGAAGCTTAGTGAGAGCTAATCAAAGAAACCGGGGCTCCCAGAAGCTTAACTGCAATGTTAACTGCATGAAAATTTTCATGCACTTAGCTTACATTTATATCTTTCAAAAAAAAAAAGTCTATTCCTCTTTTTAACTTTATTTTTCTTATTTGGCATAACTTATGTAAATAGTGCCTCCTTGCTAGTTGTCAGACCAGGAGGGTGGGGTTTGTAAATGAAGGTTACGGAAGGATTTACTCGGAACCCTTGTGGCCAGAGCTGAGAGAATAGCCCCATATATTTTTCTCTGTGAGGCAAAGGGTTCGTTAATCAGAACCTTTCCAGGAATTTCTAAGACGTGTGAATATTGTAGGCGTGGGGGTGTCTGAGCTGATAGGCACGGGGCTGCCACATATGTCCATTCCCGTGACACCACGTGATGAACCTCGGCCTTTCATTATCTTCACCTCCAGAGAAAATAACGTCCGTGACAGTTCATTTAGATGACAGGACCACAGGGCGGGAATCCCAGGTGCCACGGCTCACGAGTCAAATTGCCTCTCGTGCAACGGATCAGCTACAATTTTCAGCCCAGGTTAGTTAAGCTTTTAAAATTCTCGATGACAACCAAGCACCCAGATGAAACACAGTGTTTCAAACATCACGAGTGAGTCGATTGTTCCATCATGGCCTGTTACGTCACTGTAGCTTTACAGTTGCCTCGGCCCAAAGATGTTCTTTCAGGAGACACTGCAAAAAAAAAAACAAAAACAAAAAAAAAAAACAAAAAAACAAACAAACAAAAAAAACAAAAAAAAAACAAGCAGTCCGTTTGTTTCGTAAACCCCAGATATCGATTTATTCATCTTTTCCTAATGCACGAAACCCTGGAGTGTCTGGCTGCAGTTTTTTGCACGCCTACCATACTCGCATAGATATACAAGGTATGGAATTGAGTGATGAGAAGTTAACATCAGAAAGGAGGAAATGGTGAACGAGGTCACGGTGAATCGATCGATGGCGGTCTTCCGCGAGGACCACCGCTAGCCGACCACTGCGACAGTGGAGGTTCGTGGTGTCAGAGAGCCACTCGTCTTAGCCAGCGCTTTCCCTTAACCAAGTCTTTGGCATCGGTCTGAGTTTCAAACCACTTTCACGAAGTTTCCCTCCCCGAGGAACTCAGAGCGCAGGAAGGGATTCAAATTCAGACAAATGGACCGATTTTCTTCCCGCTGAGAACCCCTGGCCACGCACGTGTGTTCGAGAGAGCAGCCCAATGACTCCAACGGCAACACAGCAGTTTATCCTGTTTTGAACGTGTGGGGGTTTCACCTGAAAGCATCTGGGAGCGGTTAACCGCCAGTGGTCGTCCCTCAGAGCCTTATTAGGAACTGAACGCAGATGATTGTGTGACATTTTCCCTAAAGCCAAGTAGAAAATAACTGGCAATTTAAAAAGATTAGTTCTTCATATAGAAGATTAATGGCATTTCAATCTTAGTAGCAATTCTAATTTTAAGTATTACAATTCAATTAGTCAGCATCTTCCCACTTGAACTGAAGTATTTCAATCATGTGCTCACCTGAACCTTGGCAAATATTCAAAGGTGACCTAGTAGGTCTGCAGAAGATTGTTATTGAAAAGGACGGGAAATGAAGAATAAACATAGATATGTCATTTATGGAGATGTATCTTTGGACCGTAATTTATATCTTAAAGTTATTTACACTGAAATGATTCGTAGGGTTCTTACAAGGCATTTATTAAACAGAAATATTTTTGGATAACTTTTATAAAATAAATATTTTCCGATCCTCACTGACCGCTTCACATTAACTTCCAGAATTAGCTCAATGCATTTCACTTTTGCTAGAACTCAGAAGTAACAGTGATGTTCATAATTTTTAAATATGAGTGGTTATTTGATTGACCTGCAAGAAGAGAGACTTCCTTTCACAGATTGAAATGGCAGTTGTCTCGACTGGATTGGGGAGGAGCGAGAAATGGCTTTAGCCAAGGTGAATAGTGAGTGAAATGAGAATTCTTATCACGATGACAAATGTGGGCACTTGAGGAGTAGATACCGAGGTGAGAAGACAGCACTAACAAAAAAAGCTCAGGGACACAATGGGTGTGCAAATGATACACTCAATGTGGGCTGTGGGGAGGCAGGTTTACAAATCCAGGAGAATGCTTGCTTCCAAAGTATAATTATTGTTCTGATGTTAACCTGCTTTCCTTTTTTTTTTTTTTTTTTTTAAGTCTTATATAGAACACTGAGATAAAATCTTCAATCTTTTTAATTTGTGTGTGGGTATATGTGTGAATTCAGATATCTGTGAACATTCGTGGGGAGGAGCAAGGAGCTCGTTATTCAATCTGCCATATGGTAAACAATTCGATAAATACACGTGATCGTGTGGGCAATTTTACCCTCACAGGAAACACACACACACATATGCCAGATCTTAAATACTTGAATCAGAACAGATTGTTTTGCTTTTACGTTGACTACTGTCTTCTCTTCCCGATCATTACTCATGTCATTATTACAACAACTCTATTATCATTATATAAATTTTACGGATGAGGAAAGTCAGGCATGGAGAGAGTAAGTTATCCAAGATTTCGTAGCTCGTAGGGAGAGGGTGGACTGGCCTCAGAGTTCTTGCTTTTCACTGGACACTGTATTACTTACTGCTCCAAGTGGCAGAAAAAAAAAATTACTCTCATGAGAAGTGCGTCACAGGAGGAGCTGGCTTCTGCTGAGGTCTGATGCTCGTGTGCTTCTTTTTAGGATGTTTTTAGAAAGTCTAGTGGGTTTCAAACTGAACCAACACACAGAGCAAGTGTAGGCACAGGAACGGAGTTTCCAATCTTCTCTTTCAGCTCAGCGTGCTTAGGCTCATTCAGGCCGTCACAGGGGCTGTCTGGGGGTGCTCCACAGACTTCTCCCCTTTTCTGGGGTTTGTGGAGCCACGTGAGGGATGGTTCCCACACAGTCTTTTGGGGAAGTCAGGCAGCACGTGTCAGGGTCTGGAGGGGACCGCTGGTGGCCGATGAGGTCAGGCCCACACCAGGACCCACGGGGGATCCTTAGGAGTAAGTAGCCTCTGGACGAAGGAGAATCAAGGTTTCTGCCGTCGAGAAATGGTCCTGGCTCAACCCTCACATGTCCTCTTGGCTCCGTGAAGCACTTGTCCCCAAGGTCTTTGCCAAATCTGCTCGCTAGACTCCCCTCGTGGGAAAGCCCACTCCCCCCGCTGCTTCCCGGGGTCAGCTCGGAGTTCCCAGGCTAGCTCTCCCTCCGTCTTCAGCCCTCCTGCCTCCTCCTCCTCCCTCTCAGGTGCTGCTCCCCCCAGTAACCGAACACCACAGACCCCAGAGCTGCCATCAGGAGTCTAGTTCCTTCTCCCTCGGGGACCACGAGGGCTTAACCTCCGAAATCTCCTAAGAGAAAACAAAAGTTTATTTTCTATATTAAAAAATTGCAGAGTAGTTACATACTCTCATGTTTATGGACCTTTATAGTGAACAGCTCCATACGTAAAATATGTGACGATGTGTCATGCCCGCCTGTGTTTTAGTGCACGTGGAAAACGTTTCTCTCTCTTTCCGCCGAGCACCTGAGAAGCGTCCTGTTTTCTCCTGGTGGATAAACACTGCGACAGAGAGTTGCACCTGGTTAAGTGACAGCGATGAGAACAACGTGTTGGGGAATCGTAACCAGAAACGAAATCTCCTCCCTACCCAGAAAACCGCTCCACAAAGGTAGAAAAGAAAGAAAACGATTTTAGTATCACATACACATTAAACCAGGATGGCGACACAGGTCACAGGCGATCTAAGAGACTGTGAGGGCAGAAAGCAGCTCACCTGTGAAGGGCCCAGCAGATGTAACCCCCTGCATGCGTGCTGTCAGGTAAACAGTAGCTAGTCCTCAAGGAGGGGATGTGGCAGCGCCAGTTGTCACACACAATTTATCCTAAATTCACCTGGTAATTGGGGCAACCATCCCTGTTAGTTAAGTGGCTTTATCCAAACAAACAAACAGAACTTCTTACGTCTTTACTCCAAGACATACCTTAGAGGTAGTTTTGCGCCTGTTAAAATTAGGCTCTTCCCCTCCCATGGAATTGGGAGATGGGGTGCTTTCTTCCTTGACGATATCCCAAAGGGGTGGCTTTAACGTATTACGGCAAAAGGAATACAAAGCAAAATCAGGAAACAGAAAAGGAGCGTGTGGGGCAAAGTCGGAAACATGCAAACAGTTGAGACACAGTAAGCCACCCTAGCAGTTAGGCTGTGGTGGGAATGCACCCCAAATCCAGGTTCCCACACACGAGTGAAGAGCCGACCTTGCAGGCCTTTCCAAGGACAGCAGTCTCCGGCTCTCCACCTTCACCCTTCTGCACACCGATTCACCCAGGAGGTGAGCAAGATACGTGTGGTCTTGACATCCTGACTTAGGATGCGTAAATACAGTCTCCTTTAAATAATACCTGTTTATGAACATTGAATATGTGCCCAAGAAATATCACATGAGACTAAGAAATACTTGGGTAAAAAGTGAGACATCTAATATGGCATGGTCAGCCTTGAGAATTTTTTCAACGAGTGTCCCAGATCAAGGACGGTCACCATTCCCCTGCCTCATGCTGCCACCCACCCACTGCTGTAGGGCACGCCAGCCCACAGTAGGGCATCATGCTCTCGATGATGCCAGAAAATGTGGCTAATGTAGTCACCCTACACTGAGTAGGAAAACTTTGCAGGCCATCTTAGGCAATGTTTCCCAACTGATACAGGATTTTAAGTGCTTCAGTCATTTGGGGCAACTATTCCCTACCAAGAGAGGCAAATTAAACCCACAGTGGCATAATCTGTACATTGGGTGGGAAGCTCGCTTCCCTCATTGGCCGGCTCCAGGAACATTTTTTAGATTCTCTGTGCCTTACGTTTTTCTGTTAAATCTGATAATACTTTCATTTTGAGGACGGTTAGTTGCTATTCACTCAGAAGAAATATTAGAGGTTGATGTCATGGTCCTTTAATTCTCTGACAATAATTTATTCCCTAGGACCTTCTTGCTATAAAACAGGGAAAGGTTTCTGAAATACAAAGGGTATAAAATTGATTTGCACAAAGAAAGTTGACCTTTGGAATACTATTACCATACCAATATCCACTCGATGCATATTTCAGGCATACAGGGAAATTCAACCAGCTTCAGGCTATCGTTATTCCCAGCGGTACTCCAAAGCTACGCTTACTTTTTATGTGTTTATCAACACTACCTCTGCCTTCCTCCTGAAGGTGAGCAGGACAAGCACCCTCTGCTGTGTGTGACTGGTTCAACATGAAATTTCAACATGAAAAGAACAGAAATGAGTTATTCATTTCACCCTAAGTTTGCATGGATGTATATAGAACATGAGTAGACTATTATAATTTATAGATTACATGGTGCTTAAACACACACGACACCACTGTTTGTTTTACCTAAGGCCCATAGCCACTCTTGGGGTTGATTTTCTCACCATTTTGCAGATGCCAAAAAGAAGTGTCTGGGAGAACAAGTATCTTATGCTAAGATCTTCCAGGGAAAAGGAATTAGAAGACAGAACCAGGCCCTAAGAACTCTCTTCGGTCTCGGTTTTTTTGCCCCCCGGTAAATCAATGTCTAATATGAAACAAAGGTTGGACGTCTGTGTTGTACAGTAAGTCAAAAGTTGAAATCTACCTCACAGCGCTGGGCCTGTCAGCTCACCCGTCTCTACCCTGTGGGAGACCAGACACCGTGTATATTCTGTGTATACCTGGGATGAAGTCTAACGTTCTTGCTTCTCTTTCTAATGAGGCGAAAAAGTAAGAATGACTTTGGCTGGTATCGGTCATGACCTCTCCAGAGCTAGAGGACTGGCTCCGTGAGTTTTTCCTAGTGTATTTTTTAGTCCAGATATATAGGTTCTGAGTGACAGCACTCACTCACCCGACACCACTGTTTCTTCACTCTGTGACCCCGCCCCAAACTCTACTAAAGGATGAGCAGTAGACACTGATGCCTGCTTTTGCCCAGCGGGCCCTGACAGAAGGACTCGGCAGTGTTTCTAAGGGTTTATAACTCAGCCATAAATACTTGTCTCTGGAGGGTTACAGCCCTGGAGTAAATTATTCATTTATATATCTCACCGACAAATAGTTTTAATGTATTTATCTTCTTTGATGGGAGGGAAAATAATGGCTTTATGGTTCAAGACACGTTTGTCCTCCTATGAATCAACACAGCGTTGGGCTCAAAGGGGAAAAAAAAAATCAGCAAAAAAAGTGGCTGCTGAGAACAGACAATAATTCTTCCTCTGAGAGAGACGCCTGAGGGCCTACATCACGCAACCTATGATCTACCAGCAGAACATAGGAAAAAGTGAATGTTATGACTATGGATTAACTCCCTAGAGCATCCGTACCCATTTGCTTTTCCCTTCTCCTGTTGGGCCATCCAGCGCCCAATGAGTCATGTTCTCCTAAGCACCGCTGGTTCACGTTAACGCAGAGCTGGCCGGAGCTGGTCCGGCTGCCGAATGTTCTAGGTTGTACTGTCCCTGGAGTACGGCTGACTCTCAACCTGACACCAAGGCTTTTATCCCTATTTCTTATGGAAAACGCTTTGCTCCAGGGACTTTCAAAACAATGTAAGCTCCTCGAATCAGGTATCCTGACATAACGAGGAAATAGCTGTTTGGTCTCAGCCCTTGTCCTTTCCTGAGGGATGGGGCACTAGAAGCAACTTTCGCTGTACTATTTGGTCTTAGTCCCTAGTTCCTGACACACAAGCTTCTAAGACCCTTCAAGCTACTCCAGAGTCCAGTGTCTTCCTGTATGTTAATGTGACTGGTGGCCAAGGGCTTCAGGGTGGGGGCTGGTTGCCAGAGAAAAGTAGTAAATGGTTAAGGGTTTGGAACTTTCAGCCCCATCCCCTGACTTGTAGTGGGGAAGGGACAGGGTCCCGGGATCACACTAATCACCAACAGCAAATGACGTAACCAATTATGCCTATATAATGGAACCCTCATAAAGCCCCTAAATGATGGGGTTCAGAGAACTGCCCAGTTGGTGACCACAGTGGGCGTTGGGACGGTGGCACACCCACAGAGGGCATGGGAGCTCATGCCCCGCCCCCCACTCACACGCTCACACGCTCACACGCTCACACACACACTAACTTGCCTCATGCGTCTCTTCCGTTTGTCTGTTCCTGAGCTGAACGTTTATAATAAACCAGTCATAGCATAATTCCTCAAATTCTGTGAGCTGTTAGAGCAGATTATCGAACCTGAGGCCGGGATTGTGGGGACCTCCGATTTACATCGGAGTGGTCAGAAGCCAGGGAGCCCTGGACTTGTGACCGGAGTCTGCATGGAGGGGCAGGGTCGTGGGACGCAGCCCTTCACCTGGGGTGCCCGGGCCCCGTTGGGGAAAGTTAGTGTGAACAGAAACGGTTTTCCTGTAGTTGGGGTTTTCACGTTAGGTGTCAAATTTGTTTTCACTCACCGCTTCATCTGTAATGCCAGGTCGACAGTATGCCCTGAAAAACTACGCGTTAAAAGATGAATGAAGAAACAGATCTGACCTCAACGGGTCAAACGTTACTAGAAGAGGTTTAAAAGAGGTGCCATGTTTCACATCAAAAAATGTGCTGGAAATTTGGATTTATAGTTGAGCAGTGTGAAATGAATGCTCATACTGTTTAGTGGTTTCTACTTCTTAATTCATGTAATCGAGAGCTTAATAAAGAATGTCACCGTAAGGATTCTGTGTACACGTCCACGGAGTAGCTCTCTACACCCTGCACTTTAAAAATAACCACTAAAATCTGGCAGATTATCCTGTTTAAAGCATGTAGACCTTTGTATTTTTGTCCCATTTTTTTCTTTTTATTTTTAATAAAAGCAATACATCATTTAGACAGATTGGAAAATACCAAAAAGCCTAAAGAAACAGTTGCTTTTAATTCTAACTCCCTCAAGATCCTCACTTTATAATTCTGGCATGTCGCCTCGCAGGCTTCCCCCCGTAGGGGCTGTACTTGACTGAGATATTAGAGCATGTGCAATCGTGAATTCTGGTTTCGAAATTTTACTTAACTTCAGATCTACGGCCAGCAGGTTTCATTTCATTGGAATTGTTTAGACACAGCATTCTAATGTCTATCGCTGGGATTTCCTAAGAGTGGATCCCAGACCACCATTATATGCATCACATGAGAGTTGCAAATTCTGGGGCCCACCGGATGAGAGCTGGTGAGGGTGGGCTCGGTAACCTGGGCTTCGACAAGCCCCCACATGATTCTGGTGCAGATTAAGTTTGACAGCCCCAGTTGCTACTACTGCTGGGAAATAAGGGTTTTCTTTTTTTGCTGAATGTTATAAATGTTATACATTTCTGAGTATTTCTTTAGAATCAAGTAATTAATCAAATGTGTAAACACCTCGTGAAAGAGTATGACACACGGAGGATTTTTTTTCTCCCTTGTGGATCGTAGCAGTTTTTTCTCCCCAGACTAAGCTGGAGATCATCTCTCTCACCTGTCTGTCTTTCATTTCAACTTGTTCTTTAAGTGCTTTTTGTTAATAAGATATTTCTATCTCTCTTATTGTCCCATGTAGCTTCTTTTTAATAGCAAGAGTATGTTAAAGCAACTAACCAACTTTCTGTTTGTCTCTATGTGTCATTTGTAATAATTTGGCCTGCAGTTATTTTTCATTTTGACCTGGTCCGTCTTGTATATTTATTTATTTTTATAAATTGGAAAGTCATTTCTCATTCCAGAGATTAAATGATATTTATTTATATTTTTTCTAATGTTTACATGAAAAAAAAATTTAGATTTCTAGTCCACCC
This sequence comes from Eidolon helvum, assembly GCA_000465285.1. NCBI lineage: Eukaryota > Metazoa > Chordata > Mammalia > Chiroptera > Pteropodidae > Eidolon > Eidolon helvum. The sequence continues at coordinate 13,163 of AWHC01175157.1, forward strand.
AGATTTTATTTTTACTGCAATAAAGATCTAAATAGCATTTTAAAAAGTAGTTAAAGTTTTCTCAGAATACTCTCAGGGAATTTTTTGTCATCATGTTTATTTTCTCATTATGATCGCCTGTTTGATTTAACCTTAGCATCTACTATACTCAAATTATTTCAATGTCACAAGTATGGTCCTTTACCGTCCTGTGTTATAATGCAAAAATAATTTCAAGTATTTTGTTTATTTATGTTTTATAAGGTGCCAAGGACTTTACAAAGTTAATTTCTCATTTGATGGAGAGATATTTCATTGTTCCTTTTGTCACGGTGATTCAACGTATTTTCGTTCTGAATAAATTTCCGCTTTCCCTCTTCTCGTCGTATTTGACAAAAGCCATTCTTAGATTCTGTGTACAAAGTCTTGAAAGCACTAGACTCTTTTTCTACTTTTATTTGCCTTCTAGGTTGAACATGTTTAAAAAAACATTTGCTCTTTGGCTTAGTTTCTCTTAGTTTCTCTTCTCTTAGTTTCTCTTCTCTTAGTTTCCCTTCGAGCTCTTATCGTAAAAAAAAAAATCTCAGCTAAGTAGTGAATGAGGAAGGAAGATATAATCTGTAAGACCGATAACAACCAGTGACAAGTGTGATCTCCGGGTTGCCTGGGAATCGTGGTACAAGGCGCTTGTGTCTCACGGGGGAGGGAGGTCATGCTGGTCTCTGCCGTGCCTTGTTCCCTTGGGGGAAGGCCGGCATGTTTTCTGTCCCGAAGGCAGATGGCAGGAAAGACAGCTCCTGGGTTTCAGGTTCTGTCCGATTCCTGTCGACAGCATGGGATGGAGTATCGATGGCGTCTCTATGGGTGGTGGTGGGTGAGGCGTGTCAGGCGCGGGAGGGCACTTTAGAGATGAGATGGCCTCTGACCTCCTTGGGGTCCCGCTTCAGGGGGGACGTTGCTCTAGCAGTTCACTGCTCTTTTGCGTGTTGCCTCGTTAGATCCTCACCACAATCCCGTGACGTAATTGGAACTGGTGTCATTGTCACCAGTTGACAGGTGACAGTGAAGGTCGGCCTGCAGAGTAGGTCAAGGGACTTGCTGGAGGTCAGACAACTAGAAAACAAAAAACCCGCCATGAGCACTTCAGGTTCCTGGACTAAAATTCTTTCCCAGTAAGCACCAAGCTGGAGGAACATGTTTTTCCTGATTAATTTTTATCATTTACCCCAATCGATTGGGAACTATTTCTTAAACACCAGTTACATGCTGTCGTGTGTTGAATGTAATCGCTATATCTGAATTTATTTATATACTATTTTGGTCGTTTTTTTTGTTTGTTTGTTTGTTTGTTTGTTTTGTTTTTTCCCTATGAAAGGTTTTATGTATGTGGTTGGGAGCTCATTAGAATGAAGTGACATCTGTCTCGAAGATACATTCCTTCTGCTCTTCTTCTTAAGATGTCGAACCCAGTCACGGGAATCAAGGACCTCACACAAGTCTGTGAGGAGTCAGAAACATTTAGGAGATGCTGAAAGAAAAATTACCTTTTCCCTTTGTCTCGTCCCATTTTTTATCGGATTCATTGTTTGTTTGAAAGTGTTCCTCTATGATGATTGTTGTACACTGTTCTCATCTTCCACCTTCCTTTTTTTTTTTCCTGGCTTTAGCTGAATTCCTAATTCTTGCTGTAATTTCTTTTTTCTCCTAGGTAAAACCGATAACCAATACATCCACTTTGTGGCCGGAGGGGCAGTATTATTGTTGCTGTGTGTTATCATAATTGCCACCATCATTGTGCTTTATAACAGGTGAGCACTGCATCTCCTTCTGAATCTCGTTTACCCTGAGTAATTCCGATACGAGAGGTTCTCTGTTATTAATAACGCAGTCGTTGGTCAAGCTGTCTTGGCACGCACATACATTTTCCGAGCGCTGTTCTTCCACAAAGGAGAGGTAGTCCAGTAAGATTGGAGGCAAAAGCTAGAGGAGTTCGTGTAAGAATTAGTGAGAGCTGGCTGGCTGCAGCCATGCTAACAAAGTTTTAATACTCCAGGAAGTTAAGTGCCTGATGCCTCTGCTGTCTCTCCTAACCCATCTATCTTCCTTTTCCTTTAGGAAAAAAGGCTGTTGGGTGAGGGGGCAGCGTGTGTGTTCGTGTGTGGGGTGTTTGTGTGTGTGTGAGAGACAGAGAGAGAGACAGACAGGGACAGAGACAGACATAGAGACAGAGAGAGACAGAGAGACCCCCCCCCCCCCCGACAGAGAGACAGAGAGAGACAGGCAGAGAGAATCAGAAAAGGAGAACAGGGTCGAGCAGTAAGAAGGCCTGCATTTATTCATTCATTCAATATTTATTGTGACAGTGGTGAATGAGATGTAATGAAGCGCAAATTCTAATAAGCAAACAACAGAATTTTAAGTAACTGTATAGTCTCTGAAACAAGTAATCTAGCTGCTATGATTAAAAATTATTAAAGAGGAAAGGAGCCGGGAGGGGCTGTCTTAGAGAGAACAGGTGGCTATTTGGCCTCTTGGCTCCCTACCTTGTACTGTCTTGTGGCACACGTGGGAGTTTCTAGGACATTCCTGGCTGATTCTTTCTAACCTTTCTAGCTCTCCCGTGTTCATCAACTGGCTTGTCTAGGTGCTCGTTGCAACCTTAGCTGTGAGCATCTTGGGTTGGAATGGCTCTTTACACTTGGGTTCCAACCAAAGAGTTATCGTCTTAACAAGGAGACCCGACGTTTGACGTCTACATCTGGCACGTCTAGTGCACTGCAGTCGCTTAAACACGTGTTTGTTGCATGAATGAAGACATCCATCTCTAGTCTTCTCTTTTCCCCCAGTAATATTACCACACAGGCACATGCATGCACACACGCACACGCACCCCCCCCCCCACACACACACACGCACACACTTGCCGATTGGCTCCCCAGTGGGTTTCTGCATCTCATCCTCTCATCTCCTGCCCTCGTCCCTTCGGAGGCTGTTAGCAGTCCCCCGAGTTTGATGACAGTCTCCACTCTGCTCTCCTGCTCGCCGGTGTCTTCTCCTCTCTTTCTAACCCATCTGTTTTTTTTTCCCGGTTCCTCTTCTGAAAGCTAAGACTGGCCATGTCGTCCTCCTGTGTCAAACCTCGATGACCTTCCTAATGCCCCCCAAATAACGGTACAACTCATTGACCCTGTCGTCCGAGATCCCCTTCGTTCTGACGCCAGCCTCGTTTTCATTCAGATTTTCCGCTTTAGTTATCCTCCCGATGCTGAAAATTTCATTAAGCAACTTTTGCTCCGTGAACACACCCAACTCGCTTCTCATTCTCATGCCACCGAAATGCCATTTTCCCCACCTTCGGCCTCAGTCCTGTGGACCATTCGAGGTGCGGGGCCCACGTCGCCTCTGGAAGGTCTGTCCTTCTCCCTCCCAGAGGTCACCATCCCGAATCCCGGCTGCTGCTTATCCGCTGCGCCTCGCAGCCTGCTTCGCAGTTTAATCCTTTCCGTGTTTGTTTTTTCCTTCTGTTCGTAATGGCGGGGTTTGTGTTTTATTAATGGTGGGGTTTGTGTTTTATTCACTTTTTGGCGTCGAGAGCATTTAGTGCTAATCTTTCAAATAACGGACGGTCGATGAGCGTTTGTCTCATGCAACTGCGACGCAAAGCTGTCGTTTTCCCTTTCCACCTCCAGGCCGCTCCCAAGCCTTTTTTTTTGTCAGAAATGAGCAAACTGAGGTAAGAGACCCAGGAAGGTAGTAACTAGCCCTGACAGTTTCTCTGCTGCTTTACCTTGGCTGATCACAATGCCCCCACCCCCACCGCAGGTATGACAGCAGGCACAGACGAGAGGCCCACG
>KE794472.1:4698-14826 GCA_000465285.1 Eidolon helvum
CAGCCCCAGACCACCCCTCCCCCGCAAGCTTTAGCTGGGTTCTCTGGAACATTCTCTAAATCAAGAAGTTGCTTTTGCTTGTTTGTTTTGGCTTCTGACAGACAAAAGCCTCCTGAGATGCAGAGAGCCTCCTGGCAGCCAGGCTGGTGCCTAGAGGGCTTAGCCTGGGCACCGCCTCCAGGAAATTGGGCCTCTTGTGACCAGCGACACCAGGAGCAATTTCTCTGCAGAAGGTGGGTGGACTTGGAATTTGGCAAACTGGCTGTACCATCGGCCCTTCCAGCTCCTCTTGGAAAAAGCCTGGTCCATGCCCCTAGGGGTGAAATGGTCCCTTTGAGCTGGGCCAAGTTATTATTGAAACTGTGACCGAGCCCATTTCCTAAGTTGATCTGCCTGTGCCGCAGGGATCTTGACATACCGTGTAAGCCAACGGCACTATCTCCCCAGGACCATCTGAACCGAGCCCAAATCCTTAATTTTAGCGTAGGGTCAACCATTCATAAAGAAATACAGTTTCATACATTCGACTTGAGGGTACTCTATAAGCCAAGATAGAGTAGAAGTTGATGAGTAAATAATGTAAAATTACAAAGAACAACAGGCTTGTGTTTCTTCTCAAGGACCAAGAAATAATGGACTTGGACACAAAATGTAGTGTAGCAAAGGAATTGCAAGGCATGACTTTAAAATTCACTGACTTTTCAGATCTTGGTAGGCTCTAAGCCTTCTCATTTTTGGAGGCCTCACCCTTCATCTTATCAAAAGTGTTACAATGCACCCACACCCCAAATTAAAGATAATTTTGTGGGGGTGGGGGAGAAAAAGAGAAGACCTTTATAATATTCTGTAACTTTGAGATTTAAGAAGAAAGATCTATTCTTGTGATTTAAACTTTATTACATTCATTAATAACTATTTGAGAATTGACTGAAATTACCATTGGCCAGTTAACCATGTCATTTTGTAGATATTTAAATAAACACTTGGTAAAAATAGGCTTTATAGTTTTTTGTATTCTGGAGCCAGTACTATTTTTTTTTTTTCATCTTTTTTTTTTTTTTTCTTTAAGGATTTAAATGTTTTCATGCTTATGTGGCCTTAAAAAAGAAAAGTCTTGCTGGAGTCAAAGGCCTGCGTTTCATCCCTAGCTTTGTAGAAACTATGTGTCACTCACTGTGTGACATCTCTAAGCCTTGCTGTCTCCATCTGTATATGGGGCTAATTTGCTCTCACTGTTTCATATTAGGACAATTAACTAAGATTACAAAAGAGAGCACACAGCCCAGCGACTGACGCCTACATAGAAACCTATCTGGTTAAACATGTGACCATGGAAAAGTCAACCAAACCCATATGATTCTAGAGTTTGAAAAAAATTAATTCCGATGATTTTCTCCGAATCTCTAGTAAGGTCCTGAAAGCTCATATATTAGATAGATGATAGATAGGTAGCCCCATAGATAGATAGATAGATAGTAATTATAAGAAATTGTATTTATTGAGAATTCAGAATAATTTTACCATGTCTTAGGTTTACCTGTAAATTTTCTATAATAAAAAGGTTAGCCCAGGGAATTACTGAGAGAAACAATAATTGATGGAGAGGGAGAGGTTTTGGGTTTACTTGAGGGAACAAGTTTTTCAGGCCCATAGAAACTTCTACTTAGAAGCGGTTAGGGTGTAATTAGGGAGGATTCTTATCAGATCCCACAGAATCTAACCTTGGCCCTGCCCTCTTGGACCAGGTGCTTTGCAGCTGACAATGACACCTGCATCCCTGTCTTTGGCAGGTTTCTTTAACTGAGGGTTTTCACTAATTCAGACTGGCCTTCCTCCCTGAGTTTGACCTTGGGAGCTGCCTGGAGGTGGACCTTGACGGGTGGTGTCATGGGCAGCCCCTAGGAGGCCTTCCCCAAGCACATGACGAATACACACGTGACATGAGTCACTCCCGAATGACTCCAGGTAGTTTACCCAACATGATATTTGGCAGCCATAGTTCTTGTTTTTCTAATTGGAAGGGCAAAGCCGTGGATTGATGGATGAGAAGCAGCAAACTGGAAAATGTGTGGGCATTTCAGGGAGGTTCTGCCAGCCACGCGGTGCCGCTTTGAGTGGTGGCTTCTGCTTCAAGACCATGTGCCTTGGTTGTCTCTTAGTTTCCTGTCTGCTCATGATATTTTTGAGAATGGAGGCAGCACTAGGCTTCAGGACACCTCCATTCCGGCCTGGACTCTGTTAACAACAAGCCGTGTAGCTTCAGTTAAGTCACTACGACCATGGATTAGTTAGGGTTTGTAGCATACTGAATTCAATAATGATGATATATCGGGGGAAATTAGATATTTTCAAAGAGCAAGCTCTGAATGAATGAGGTTTCATGTGACTTTGTTGTCTGGTTAAAAGAGCGAACGTGAGCTGGATATGGTCTTGTTCAGGAGGCTCCCAGACGGTGAAGCAACACACCCAAGGTATCGATCAAAGGCTCATTTCAAATCGCGGTTGTGCTGCAGGTCCCCGTCCTCGTCTCAGTTTTTTTCTCAGTGACCTGACTAACGATCGAGAAAGTCCGAAGAGGACACTGGGCTAGGAGCGAAGCCCGCGTGATGGATGCAAGCGTTAGGATCTCTGATCATCCCCGCGGACCCCAAAGCTCAGCCCAACCCAACGAGACGGAAGACTTTCAACCACGGCTGTTTTGATTTCATGTGGTTTCAAATTCAGAAGCGCATGAGCTAGACGAGAGAGCCCTCCGTTGGCCGCAGTTCACATGAAAGAGATCTGGAGGTTTCAGCCGACCCCAAGCCTAATTTGATCCAACAGTGCGACTGTTGCTAAAAATGCTCAGCTCCTCAGAGGCTGCCTTAAGAGACATGTGGTAACCAGATCCAGCGAGGTGATGCTAGGGCCTTGTGGCCCGAGCAGGCCATGTCTGGAGGAGTATGTTTAATCCTGCACGTCATCACGTTTGAGGAGGAAAAGGGTGACCGTTGGGGGCGTGCAGTGGAGGTACAGTTGAAGATACTGAGGTGGATTAACCGGGACGGTAGACACGCTAGGTGCTTGCTGTTCCCATATTCTCTTCCTAAGCGCACGGGGAGCCAACACTTACCAGCCTCCGCTGTAGTTAGCATCCGACTAGCGTCTGGGTGATGGAATATGGGTGCAGCTGATGCTCTTTCCTTTCCATGCCCTGTACAGTGTCCTCATGGTGTTATGCGCTTGCCCTTTTCCTTCACTGGGCCTGAGAGTGTGGCAGGACAGCCAGATCGAAGAAGCTGGGCACCCCGAGTCAGCTGGAAGGCTCCCTGTTGAACATCCACTTGGACTGGGACAGGAATGAAAACAAACTTTCTTTGTGTTAAACCGCTGAGACTTTGCGGAGTGTTTTGTTTCAGCAGCTAGCATTAATTACCTGATTGCTCTAATATGGCTGTGGAAGAGATGATCAAGATATGATTGTTACAATAATGGTTATTACTAATGATGGTTATATGCTAACGCAATGTGTGGCGGATTAATCCGTTGAGATACTGCTTTGTTCTCACTGCAGGACACTTCAGAGAGTGAAAAGGTGACTTTATTCTCTTGGAAATATACCCCGGGGGAAATGGCTCCTGGATGAGCAATTATAACTCTCCCTCTCCCTGAATTCCAGTTGTTGTTTCTTTTTTTAATGCCTTAATCGTACTTTCCCCACTTACTAGTCATGCGATCTCCAACAAGTTACTTGACCGCTCTGTACCTCAGTTTCTTCATCCGTAAAATGGGCACAATAATACCACCTGCTTCATGGAGTTGGTGGGAAGGTTAAATGAGTTAATCGCGCAACCCACGACAGTGACAATCCATGTTAAGTATTTGATTTAGAGGGCTGTCCTCAAGAAATGCCCCATGCGGGTCTCTGGGTGGATAACCCGAACAAGTTCTCCACCAATGAGGAGACGAGGTTTTGTTGATCTCTAGATGACGGAGCCCAGGCTGGCCTGCCCTTCGGTGACCTGGATGGGGGAAGGTGGTGGTGAGGAGAAAGGGGCTAGACGTTCAAATGTAGAGGTAGAGCCCCCGTGCCCTGGGGAGGAGCGCGTAGGAGGAGGGTCTGACAGCTGGGGAGGGGCCAACTCTGAACCCCGAAGTCGGATGCCTCTGATGATGGAGGCCGGTCCCTGCAACACAAGGCCCGGATTCTCGCCTGTGACCCAGGGGCTGCATGAGCCTTGGGGTGTGGAGAGAAGATCCTGAAGGGTGCTATTAGAGGAGGGTGGGATTACCCCCTCCCGGGGCGGACCGGTATGGGATATTGGGAGATGATATGTTGCTGAGGGCAAGAGCTGCATGTCGCCCCCCCTGCCCCCGCCCTGTGATCCTGCTGTGTCCTTTAAAAAGCCAAGAACCTCTCTAGGCTTCACTTTTCTCATCTGTAAAACGGGGCTAGCGATACCTGCTCCGCCCTGTCTAGGAGGAGATGATGTTCAGACTGTGGGTATGGAAGATCTTTGCAGACTCACTTGTCAGTCACAAAGGGCTACCTGATGCAGGGGTCTCCAGTTGTTGTAACTAAGAAGGAACTTCTTCACCTCTTAAGTAGGCTCAAGCTGTTTTATGAGGCAAGGGGCACCTGGGAATCGGAAGTGATGGACAAGAGGCCAAGGATGTAGAGGAAATGGTTCTCGCGAGAGTGGAGGAAGAACCAGACATACAGCAAGGTCCGATTAGAGCAGTCTTCTTGGGGAGTATTTTCAGGGCAAGAGCCTTCAAAAGGGCCACAGGGCACGGGAACAGGTCCCAGGCTATGCTGTACTGTTGCTCTTGGCCTTACCCTGCCTTCACCTGAAAGTGGGGTTGTGCTTTATGCACCCCCAAACCAGCAGGGCGGGTGAGGGGAAGGGGACAGCACAGGCGCCTGAGCATCTCACGTAATAACTCAAGACTGCCTACAGCCCAGTGAGGTGTTTCACACTCTGCAAAGGCAGATAACGAAGCATTCTTCCCAAATGAGAGAATGTGCCTTTCCTTTGCACAATAAAATAATTAAACCAGGATTTCTGGAGGCCTGACACCTCACCCCCTCACAGTTTCTGCAGAGCGAGAGGGGAGCGTTGAGCTTCAGGGGGAGGAGAGAAGCTGGCTGGGAAGGGGCTTGGCTGGTGACAGAGAGAGAGCAGGTCTACTGAGAAGGGTGTTGGGGTCTCGAAGGGCACAGGGGCGGGGGCCTGCTGATTTCTCACCACCCCAGATGACATATGACTTCACACGTCCCCAGGTCTCTGGGGCTGCAGCTGGCTGTGTATTTCCAACATATGTTTGGTATTATCGGTGTTTTTATAATCATAACTGTGGTCTTGAAAGGGACTAAAATTAATTAAAATGCAGCACTCTGCCACATTTTACATTATTATCACGGGAATGCTCGCCCGCCAAGGACCTCCCTTGGGGGAGGTCATCTTGCCCATCCCCCTCTCTCGGGCTAGGTCCGTACCCTAGTTGGCTGTACCAGCCAATGTTAGAAGGTTGTCAGGGAAGGAGAGCCTGCAGTCTTAAACATTAAAACTCTTTCTTTTAAGGAAATCTTGCTTGGTGTTTTGACTTTGATGAGGAGGACAATGCAGGCACTCAGATGCTGTGCTTGCCATTGCAGACTTTCACCGAGGAAGTCGCCACTGGTCATGTTGATCCAACATGGAAGGCACCCGCCTGAGAGCATCCTTCGGTTTGGGGTGTCCTGTGCATTATAGGATGTTTAGCAACACGCCTGGCCTCTACCCATGAGCTGCTAGTAGCACCCCTCACCCCTGTGACAACCAAATGTTTCGAGATGTTGTCAAATGTCCCCTAACCTCTGATTTAGAGAAAGGCTCTCTAAAATTTCTTCCAAGAGCCAGGTATCCAGGTGGACAGAGGGGGCTGTAGCACATTTCAGAAAATCCTGCCCCCTTCTCAATTCCCCCTTACCCCCACTCCTGGGAATCAGCTCTAATCCAGGGAGTAGCGACATGTGAGTGCGTCACTCGTAAGTAGGGGAACAAGTGACTTGCTATGAATAACATCCTGAGGTCTGTGTGTGATTCACTTTTTCGAGACAAATTGGAGCGGGTACTAACATAGGAACATCGCTTTCGCTCTCTCGCATCCCGATATACTTTTCTGAGTGGCCGGAATTGGCCATTCCCTCCAGCCTGTCGCATCCTGCCTCAGACTGGGTAGGCAAGTTTTGCTAACATGCCCTGAAGAGTGTGGCAATTACAACTTATTGCCATGGTTTATGGTTTCGTCACAGTTGGGTTGGTCCACAAGACAGTGCTGCCTGCAGGATTTGCCATCTCTGACTCCATTGACGAGAGAACCTGGCCTTGGTGTGGGGCGCCAAGGGGCTGTCAACCCCGTGGGCTCATCTCCTGGAACTTTCCTGTCACTCACTACTGTGCTCCGGCCACAGTTGCCCTTTCTCTACCTCTGACGTGCTCCCCGCTTCCCCATAGCGTCTGGAACCCTTTCTCTGATGCTCTGAGCATGGCTTCATGTCTCAGCTCCAACGTCACCTTCTCAGAGAGGATGGGTTCCTTGACATCTAGCAACATTGTCCTGTCCCACCAAGTCAGACTCTGTCATACTGCCACATTCTCTTTCCGTGGTGCATGTCACTACCTGCAATCGCTCTGGCTGGTGTGCCCCGACCCCACGTACTTGGTGGGTTCCCCAGGAAGTAGATGCTCAGATGGAATTGGGGGATTGTCGAGGAGAAACACCTATGAAAGAAAAGGGGAGGAAGCAGGTTTGGGCAGGAGGGGCCATCATAATGTGGCTTGAAAAGTCTCTGTGCCCGTCAGGGGCTCCGGAGCAGAGACCGCCCACTGGAGCATCCCGTGTGGGTAGAAATAGCTCAGCGCTTGGCCCACCACCTTGCTCACTCATTGTCCAGGGGCTGCCCCGAGAAGGACATGACTTTAGCCTGACAGCAGAAGAGGACCTTGGAGATGCGAGTGACCGGAGGCTGTCAACCAGTCGTGTTCCTCCCAGCCAGGCAGCGAGTCCCTTCCTGAAAGGGGATCTGAGTGGCCTATCTCCATGTCTTCTCTCCCAGGCTAGCATGCACCTTCTCCTAGAGCTGGAGTCTTTTCCTGTGGCCAATCCCTGTCCCCTAGAACAGATCTTGGTAGACGATAGATGCTCAAACAATATTGCGGAAACATGCGTTTGCGTGTGTTGGGGCAGGGCGAGGCAGAGAACTACTGTTCCAACTATTTTCCGCCCTGCAATGCTTCCAAGGTTTTAAACACTAATTCACGACCTTGGGGGTCTCCTGTCACTTGTCTCCTGTGGGATTGGAGGTTGTTGGCTGAGTGATGGCTCTTGAGGCTGCTATGTAAGCTGGGGGGGTGAGGTGGGGTGGAGAGGGAGGAACAGAAGCCTAGGGGATCCCCAAGGAAACGGGAAACATGACTATCAGGTGAGCCAAGGGCCCGTACCGGGGAGCCGCGGGTGGCTGTCAAACTGGAATGGTTATCGGGTCTGGCCGAGCCCGGCCCCTTGGGTGGCCCAACAAACCTCAGATTTGGTGTTCCCAGAGCCTGGGCGTTAGGGAGGTTGCATTTTCCTGGTTTAGCCTTTTTCCTGCCCCAGCATCATCCTCTGCCAGAGGATTGGGCCGGGATGGGCTCTGTGCCCTGAGCTGCTGGGCCACGTCGAAGCCCACGGTGCCAGGAGAACAGGCCCCACTGCGCAGCCTCGGCTTGTCTGCAGCACGCGGTAAGGCACAGGCGTCCTCCTGGGTGGCCGAGACGCCTGCGGACACGTGCCCAGGGGCTTTGGCACAAGGAGAGGAGAGTATACACTCTGCACCTAAAGGCAAGAAGGGAGAGGCGGGGTCTGCCCTGGGAGGGTGGGGCACCTGGCTCAGAGAGCAGATGTGAACCTTTGTTCATAACCTCAGAAATGCAGGAAATAGAACTTGATTTTCTCATGACTCCATTCTGCCAGGGCTTTCCAGAGGCCCCCTACCTTTTTTTTTTTTTTTTTTTTTATATTGGTGTTGCTTCAAATTTCAGGGGCTGGGGAAGGCTGACGGGGCCCTGTGGCCTTGGGGGACTGGCAGTGTGCTCCATCTGCATCGTTAGTCCACACTGGGCTCCTCCTCTGAGATCTCCGACAGCTTGTCAAGAGGTTCTTGGCTCTTAGTCCCCACAGGTGGCAGCTGAGACCCAGAGCTGGAAGAGGAGCGAGACTCACCAAACAGAAACTTACCAAGTAACTGCCGTTGGGGGATCTCAGAAGCCATGAATACCCAGATCAGAGTCAGTTTTCCTGAATCTACGCATCTAGGCAGGGTGTTCAGGGGGACCGGATGAAGGCTTCAAAGTGAGAGTGACCCAACTTTAAATATTAACCCTGCAGGTGAGTAGCAATCCTGGGAAACACATTTTATTTTCCTGGGTCTCCATTTCTACATCTTTAAGTGGGAGTAATACTTGTGAAGATAAAATACAATGACGTTTAGAAGGCCCTTAGAACAGGATTTCACCTAGTCGTGACTAACCAATTACTGTTTCTTTTCTTCTCTTTCTCCTAGGAAGTCCACTGATGAGAGAGCAGCTCTCATCTCTATGGTTGTGAGAATTTACAGCTGAGCCTTCACCGAGCGCTCAACCCTTGAAAACTAAAGTCAAGCAAAAGCAGAGGAAGAATTACTCAAAACAGTCTACCTTTTCTTTCTTAGCTCTAATACCCAGGAAGATTGATAAGTGAGTATCTCATCTTGGCACAGATCCTAACGTGGTATGACTCAGTCTTTTGCAATGCCCCACATTGCCAGGTGACTTATTTCATAGCTGACAGTCTCTCGCTGGAGGCAGATTTCCTTATTCAGTATCAATTTCTTCCACTGATTGGCACCATTCCATTTCTCGTTGTTGTGCATGCCCACCTAATAGTACTGCGGCTCTAAAACTTTAGAAGGAAATGCAGAATGAAATTCTTGCCTTGAAGTGAGCTCACCATCTACTGAAACCAAAAGTCTGTGGGAGAGATGGTGGGAAGGGATTTTTTTTTTTTAACCCGTGGAGAAAGCATGTATGATCACAACTACAGCTTCTTCTTCTAGGCGTAAAGCTGGGCACTGTACCCTTCTGAAGTCAGATGGATTCTCAGCTTTTGTGCACTCCTGGTTCAAGGTCAAGGCCAAGAGCCCTTATGCTCTGGAGGCAAGTAAGTGCTGGAATTTCAAAGGATTGATCCGCTTAGTGAGAGGGGTGAGCTCAGAGCCTAAGGGCTGGGAGGGGCAGGGCCAAAGCACAATGAGGTCACTTGTGTACAAGACCCTTCCTCCTGTTAGGGTAAAAGGGAGCCCAAATAAAACATGGAGTGCGGATTACATTCCTCAGGTGTGAGTCTCTGATTGAAGCCTGAAGGTGTTTGACAACATCCCTTAGGAATTGAACTTTTTAATTCTGACTCAGAGGGTTGAGGCTGAGTAGGGAATACAGGAGACAGGGGCACTGGACTAGGGGAAACTGTCACTTAATTTTACCTGCCCCTTGTCCCGAAGTGATGCATCAGTAATACTGCCCGTGGGTTCAACAGTGTGGATTTCACTCACTATCCTTGGGCGGTTCCATTGGGAAGCACAGGCAGAGGAAGTATTAAAGGTTGGCCTGTTTTTTGCAAAGCTGTTTTACCTCCTTTGGCCAAGTAGAAGAGACAGTAGCTGCACAAAGATCCCCACAGACTCAGGACCTGCCACACTCCTCCAAGTTGGCTCTTTCCTTACTGTCAAATGGACGGCTGATGCCCGAGCTGAAAAATCTAATTGTGATCATGCATGTATTCCCTCATTAGAATGGAAAACCTGTGTGCGTGTGTGCATTTCCTGTTCACCCCTCTCCGCCCTGCCCACCCACTTGCTCTGTATCCCAGGAGATTCTCCTGTGTGAACTGCATTAAAAGACACCTTTCTCTGCCCCTCTGGCATCCGGGTGGCTCTGGACAATGGGTGAGTTTTGGTGGGAGATGGGACAGGAGGGGAGTGAAGCTGGGGTCTTCACTGCCCCCTCCCCATTCTGCCCCTGGCGGGTTCACTGACAACTGTTCTTTCAAGAGCCCAACGTGCGGCAGTATCTCTCATGATTTCCCTAC
>AWHC01175166.1:0-12117 GCA_000465285.1 Eidolon helvum
ATAATATATATATATCATGTTAACCTTGTCTAACAATTATGTGACAAATATTTCCCACAGGATCTTAGTTGCATTTGCATTTCTTTATGGTTGTTTCAACATGTATTAAGTTGTTTTTGTCTAAGCAAATTTTCTCTATGCTTTCTGTCTTTTTTATGCTTTTTAAAATCCTAAACCACATCAAAACTCACACACACACACACACGGGGGGACACACACACACACATACATGCATTCGTTGGCACAATTTTTATTCTGGTTGTACTTTATGGGATTTTTTTTTTTTGCATGTATGTCTTTAATTCTTCCATCGAGAACTTATCTAAATGTATAAGGAATGGGTGACTCTCAAAGGGATAATCTAGCACTTATTTGGACTTTCAAAAGGATTTTCACCTTTTGAAAATATTAAATTTTTATATATACTTACATCTTTCTCTCTACTTTTTATTATATCTCTACTGATATAGCTGTTGAAACAACTATTGTAGGTCGACAGAAGGTTTTAATACCTTCTAGCACTACATTCTGTACTTTATAATTTGGATCTTCCTGTCTGAAGTGACACCAGGAATCTCCACTTCATTTTTTCCCAAATCTTTATTGATGAAGTTACATATGTAACTTCACTGAAGTTACATATTTTTCTTTATATAATTCCTAACCAAATTTAAAATATTTTCTTATTGGCACCAACTGGATTTTTGCCCATTTTATTTCTACCTACTTCTATTCTTGTCCTCATACAGTCTTCTCTCAACACAGTGGCAAGAGTGATCTTTTGTTAAGGAAAATCAAATTCTGTTACTTGGAACAGCTATCCTCAACCCTTACTGTACATTAGAATCACAAAGAGCATTGAAAAATAAATACCCGTGTTCAAGCCTTACCCTGGGCCAACTAAACCAGAATCTCTGGGTGCAGGAGTAGGGCATCACCATTTTTAAAAGCCTTCCCCCTTCCCCACACCCTGACAATCTATAGCCAACCTGTCCTGGAGTAAAAGCCAAAGTCTAATATCAGACAGTGCTTCTTAAACTTTAGTATGTCTGAAAATCGTCTGGAGACCTTGTTAAAATGCAGGCTGTAAGATTCAACAGGTCAAGGTAAGACCTGAGATTGTACATTTCGAATGTGCTTTGCGCTTTCAGTGGAAGCTGATGCTGCTGGTCCCGACATTATACCTGAGAGGCCGAAGGTCCCCCTGTGGTCTGGGTCCCTGCTAGATGTCTAACTTCCCCTACTGCTCTCCTCCTTTCTCACTGCACTTCACAGCCTCTCACCATTCCACAAGCAAGTCAGCCACACACATGCCCACCTCCACCTTCGGCATTTGCACCCAATGTTCCCCCTGTCCAAAATGTCCCTTTCTTCAACTGCTGCTGGTTACCTAGTACTGCTGAAGAAGTGAATGGATCCCAGGCCCATTTCACCTATTCCCTCAGTAATCTGTGCACCAGTTACTCTTGGTGCTTACAATGCAAAATTGTAAGGAGAAATGTATAAATATGTTGTATTCATTAGTGAGTTCCATCTGTCTTTCTCATGTATCTTACTTCTGCCCAAATATATCATCCGTGTTATAATGATCTGGTAAAATAAACAGATGAAGTAGCATGCACACTGTGTCTTCCTTAATGTTTTGAAAAAATCATAAAATTTCTTGAACCTAGCACCCTTCTGGAACATTTTCAATTTATTCTATAAATTAAAACTCTTTTCTTTGTCTGCTTGTGTAATTAATGGTTACATCTCCTTCTTAGATTAATAGTCAAAAAGAAGGCAGGTGAATTGACAGAGCTACCAAGTTAATTCTCAGTGTCTAGCCTACTTAACCACTGTGCACTTCTGCTTCTTGATAACTTTAAAGGTCACTTAGATTTTTAAAAATTGGTGTTGAAATTTCTAATCATTCTGCCCTTTTATGGATCCCATTCTCTATGTCTTCCTTTCTCCTTTAAGATTGTCCCTAACACTGGTTTTTATCTAATATTTTTATGTCTACAATACTTGGGATGAAAAAGAAAATATTGAGATTTACTGAGGGTTCCATACTCCGGTACGGCATTGTCCTGTTTAGTAGCATCTGCTTTATATACAATCCTAAAATGCATATCCTGAAGGCCTATTATGTTCTAAACAGTGATGTTAGGAAAACAAAGAATCAGAAGTGGTCAGTAGATTTGCTCTACAGTTAAACAGTGTATTTCAGGTAAACTGATCAATGATCTCATCTGTGAGTTTTAATCATAAGCATAAAGATCTACAGTTGCCATCTAACCTTGAACATAGAGAAGGCGATTAACTCATTTGAGTCTAATAGGGAAAGCAAAAAACACCAGTAAGTTAACTCTACACACACACACAGTACTCTTCATTGCTCTAACTTGACTGAGCAATCTGGTTCTCATAAGCCACACGTCTCAGTGGTGAGCAGCAGAGCCACAGAGATAGGTTTTGTGTAAGTTCAACCATAATGATTCTCTCTAGAAACTCATTGCAATAAAGAATTTAGAAATTCTCTTTTCCACTCCCAAGGTCCACACTGCTCTCTCCTGTGCCAACAGGCCAGGCATTTTCTTTCTCCACCAAAAGATCTGTAAACATTGAGTCATCTGTATGGATAACTTTCCTTACATGTTATTTTATTTTTTCAACCAGGAAAAAGTAAAACCACAATTTAAACCACTAGTGGCAGCCCAGAATTATTGAAAAACTAAAGAAGAAAAAAAAATAGGATATGAGAAAATCTGCAATGACAAATCACCCCACACAGAGAAGAGATGAAGGGAAAAGGATGTTGTGAGGAATTATAAACAGAGGTAAGGACTATTTTTAAAAGAATCTTATGAAACACCTTATAATTAATTTCAAATGCCTCTAATTTTAGATAAGAAATCACTATGAGATCCATGGCATTTTGGTCAGAAAATTGAATGGAAATTAAGTCCAATGAATCCAGCCATGTTCCATCCTTAATTGAGGAAATGATTAAAGATATGGACACCTCCCCACACACACATACATACATTTGATCACATGACTGCCGTCATACTAGAACATCATAGCCAAATTAATAAAAGCATTTATTCTGGTCCCTTTGGTTTTGGAAAATAGGTATACATGATTCGTGTTGCAGGGACCTGTGGTCAAGATAAAAATAGAAAGTAGTAAAGCAAGTGTATCTGCCTACTGGCAGTAAGAGACCAGTGTCTGATTTGCAACCCATTCCCCCAAACAACATATGAAAATAGAGCATCACTCAGACCCTTTCCATTCCACGAGACCTTCTCAAAATGAATGCATTAGGTTGCATCTCATGAAATTGTTTTTAAACTTCAAATGTTTTTGATTTTCAAATGACAATTTCATAAGATTCAACCTAGTAAACTTAGGTAGAAGAGGAAAAAGTTAGATCACGGTATGATTTTTTAGATCATCACCTCCAATTGCCACCTCCAGAGAACCATATAGTACGTCAAAGCTGTTTGGGCTGAGTCAACACTCTACGCATTCCCGAAAAAAAGAAAAGAAAAAGATCTCAACCAACTCATTGTTACAAGTGACAATTAGATACTATGAGAATTAGGCTAATATTACAATAATGTGATTAGAGCCAGTTCAAAAAAAATGCATAACAAAAAGAAAGTCATGCATGATCATAGCTATAGGGGAACTGATAGATATGCTGACCTATGCTCTAGTGCTCAGAATTTATCACATTAACAACTACCAAGCCATTTAGTCAAATGCAATTTTGTCATTCAATTTTTCAGTATAAGTTAAAGAAGTGGGTGTGTTGGGGGGAGTAAGAGAGAGAGAAAGGAAGAGAGGGGAACATGGAAGAAGGGAGAAGAGAAGAGAGGAAAGGAGGGGAAAAGAGGGGAAGGCAAGGGAAGAGAATGAGAGGGATGTGGGAGAAAAAAAAAAAACCCTAGAGAGCAAGAAAGTTGCTCACATTTCTCTTCAGCCAAGAAACCTAAAGTCATAATCTTTGTCATGGGAACTTGTCCTGGTTTGGACCACTAGTTGCACTTGTTTTGATTCTCTGGTAGATGAATCTAATCTGCTCCTCTTTTCCAGTCTTCGCATCTAAAAGTTGCACTTATGTTTGTTATTCCAACTGAAATGCTGACTGCCCACTGAACACTGCTGGCCTCCTGCAAAGTGACGTAATCTCAGATTAATTTGACGCAACATGACAACTTGGTTCAGAGGTCAGGTATACTGACTACTAGCTGGATTATTTGAATAAAGTAATTAATCTCTAGACAGTTATTTTTCTCATCTTTAAAAGGGGATAGGGGTGCTCAAAACATCTAGCCACATGAGCATAATTAACTGCTGTGTTAACATAATTAACTCAGCCCTGTAGCAAACTGTAGCAAAATTTAAATGAGAGAATTATATAAAAAAATTTCTAGAAGAGTAGAGTTGCCTGATAAATTAGGAACACCTTTATTGTCCTGTCGAAGGTAAACATAAAAGTCTGATATTCTAAAGCAAGGGTACAATAGAAGTAAAATTTCTATAACCAGAAAGTACTAAATATTATCAAGTGCAGTGCTGCCAAGTGAGCTGATAAGCAGGTGAAACTCTTTTTAAAACAGTGCTAATGTTATTAATGGGTGTGTCCAGAGATGGAGAAGTGAATTACACAGAGCCATACTGGTGGGTCATTTTCATGAGACCTGCAGAGGAGGAAGAAAACATCAATGCCTGCCAATTGCTTTGGATTTTTATCAGAATTGGCAAGGAATTCTTATTTGAAAAGAAAGGAGAGAAAAACATCAAGTAAATTCACGATTTTAAAGAGAGAAAGTAAGAGCAAAGGCGATCTTGTTCTTTTTCCTGGAAGCTTAATAACTAATTTGGCTCTTGGTTTGTATTAGAAAAAAGTACTAGTCAAACACAAGGTAGTACCTATCTGTGAGTCACAGGAAGTTCTGTAGTACAGGGAAATTATATCATGTAATTTTATGATCTGCTCGGCAGTAATTTCATTTAATAGAGACACAGATGTATGCTTTGCCACATAGGAGAAGTTTTTAAGTGTTCCCATCATAACATTGATCAGTTTTTAGATTTTAGTTCTTCTGGCCTATTTTTCCTTTATCCCTACAGCAAATTTAACTTTTATAGGATTTAAAAAAAAAACTTTATGGAAAAGCCACTTTACTTAGTTACCAAAATTTCTAGCCATTTCCCAAAGCTGTGCTCAAGCTAGAGAAGTATGTCGATTCAGGTATAAAGACTTAACAGCTTGGGAAACATCTTGGCTATAAGTACTTTAGTTTAAAGAAAGGTAATGGCTAAGTATACCATTTGAAAAGGAAAGTAAGATTATCTTGACTAAAAATTATAAAACCAAACAAAACATCTAGTAAAAAATTATATCATACTAAAATTATAGTATCCTAATTTCTTAGGATAAATAATATATGCCTTAGGGAATAAAAACACATTTACTCAGCATTAATAAGTATCAAAAACAATAAAAATGTGAGCAATTAAACCTACATGACCACACTTCCAGTTTTACTTATAGCATCTAAAGAGCTTGAAAGTTTGTCAGTCCCATTCTTACAAAAATTAAAAAGTGAACAAACTGAAAACCAGTATCTTTTCTTTGACGCATAAGACAAGTTTTGTGGCAAACTGACACTATGAAATCTGGAGAAACAGGTGACTACAGGCAATTAGAGCTGATATCTGCTTCCCTTGAGCAGAAGCCTCTGGAGCCATAAACTGGTAGGAACACTTAAATGGCAACTTTGTTGAATTCCTGGAAGCTAAATGTAGACTAGCATGAAAGACAGAACCTTCTGGAAGCCACAGTCCCCATAAAACTGTGGCCCTGAGTTTGGTGATACTTTTAGGTATAAAATAAGAAAGCAGGATCCATGAAAGAAAAAATTGATGAGTTAGATTTAATTAAAATTAGAATTATTTGCTCTACGAAATATAATGCTAAGAAAATAAAAATATAAACCACCAACTGAGAGAAAAAAAAATCTGATAAAGAACTCATAGCCAAAATATGCAAAAAACAAAACAAAACAAAACAAAAAGAAAACCAAAACTGTTAAAATCACCATAAGAAAATAAACAATCCAATTAAAAAATGGACAAAAGATCTTAACAGGCACCTTAACAAAGAAAATATACAAATGAGAAATAAGTATAATAAAGATGCTGAATGTCATTTTTCATTAGGAAATGCAAATTAAAACAACACGCCAATTAGAATGGCTAAATTCATAAAATAATAAAAATATCAATTTCTGGCAAAACATGGAGGAACAGGAACTTTCTTTCATTCCTGGTAGGCGTGCAAAATGGGTACTGCCAATTTGGAGGTCAATTTGGTAGTTTATTACAAAGCAAAACATAGGCTTACCATATAATCTAGCAGTTGCACTCAGAGATATTTACTTAACTAATTAAAAAATAAAACTTATGCCCACACAAAAACCTCCACGTGAACGTTTACAACTGCTTTATTCATAATTGCCCCAAAGTAGAAGCAATTAATATGTTATTCAGTAGGTGAATAAACAAACTGCAGTGAACCTATTACAATGGAATGTTACAATGGTACCATAGAAGTACTGAGTAAACCTAACACCCAGTTCTCGCTTTCTAATACCATTCTCCAATAAGAGGAACCAGAGCTCCTTGCAGAAATGTCTAATCCTAGGACTGAGACAGGAAATATACAAGATGCGCTGGAGCCTCTTATAGTGATAGAAAGTAGGAAATACTAAAAAAAAAAAAAAAATCCCACGATAATTGTGGTGTGTCAAAGGAACACAGAGGCCAAATGAAAATGTTCCTAACGGCTAAAAATGGAACTATATAAACAACAAAAGATAATATTTTGATTATAAGCCAAAATACAAATAAAAAACCATGAACACATACTTATTTCAATAAAATACTGAATAAATAATAAATGGAGAAGAGATAAGTCTCCCATTTAGAAGACTTCTGAAGAATTGATATAGACACCCACTCTCAGATGGGAAGCATAACTCCCCACACCTTAAGCATGGGCTCTGCATAGTGACTTCCTTCCCAAGAGTACTGAAGGGGAAGGGGGTAAAAGACTTTCTAGTGGAGAAAGCTGACAAACACTGCCTCAGTCAGTTGATCAAGGTTAGTGTTGGCAGTGATGTCCTGTCGATAGTATGTCCCCTTGAGAAGATGTGATAAAAATGACATTTTAACTCTACAGTCTTCCTCCCAAGAACACATAACCCCAATTTATTCGTGAGAAAGATATCAGACAAATTCCAGTTGAAGGACATTCTACCAAATACCTGAGCAGTATGCTGCAGAATCTTCAAGATCAAAACAAACCCAAAACACACCTCTGAGAAACTGTCACAGCCAAGAAGAGCCTAAGGAAACATGATACTTAAATGTAATATGGGATCCTAGATGAGATCCTGGGATAAAGGACAGGTAAAAAGGACATTAGGTAAAAAACTAAGGAAATATTTTTAAAGAATATTAGTTAATAATAATGTATCAATATTGGTTCACTAATTGTGACATATGTACCATACAAATGAAAGATATTAATAATAAGAAAAACTATATGCAGGGTATATGGGAACTTTCTATACTATATGTCTTTTCTGTAAAACTATTCTAAAAATAAAGCTTATTTGAAATCTTTGAAAAAACGCTCTAAGGTTTTTAGTTGACAGGAAACTAAAAAAAATAGAAAATAATAAAATAACAGCTCTAAAAGTGATGAGAGAAAGCAATATGAGCGTGTTATTGGCAAGGAAAAAGCTAACTAGTTATTTTTTTAAAGGCTTCATAGGGTTCTATAACCTGCTAAAATTTTAAAACTCCAGTTTTATTCATCAGCCTAAGCTCAAAAGACTTTTTTTGTTCGTCAGCATACTGAGTAGGGCAGAGAATAAGAAAAGGCTGTGCAACATGTCCAAGGCTATCAAGCTCTGTCAATCAGGCTGTGTGATCTGGCAGCTACGATGGTGCCTGAAATGCCTGAGGCAGATAGGCATACTGCAAGGAGTCTTTGGCAGAAATCTCTAGGTGAATCACAGTGCAGGTCTTCAGGATTCTGAAGCAAATACACACACACATACACACACACATCTACGTAGATGTATATATATGTACCTATATATTTATATATAGACATATTTTTTGATATACAGTTTCTGGCTCACTATTGGACCCTGGTAGAGACTGTATGCTTAATCATAGGCCATTAAGATACCATGTGACTTGAGATGCTCATCATTTATTGGAGTTGTCTGACCTCCAAAGCCAAAAAGTTAGCTCTGCAGAGCAGTATTGCACAACCAAATGAAAGTGATATATTTAAGCAGGTCCTGACAGCACAAGGAGAGATGGCCAGAGGTTTCTGATTCACGGACAATGACTTATGGTTTAGCTCAACCATTGGGCATTTTGAAGGAACAAGATAAGAAAATTGTCCATAATGAGATCTTGGGAAGAGGTCTGTGGAAAGAACATCCCAAATGAACAGAATGTAGAGATTTTTGCGTCCCATATAAATGCTCACTAAAGAAAGCCCTCATCAGAGGAGGACCTTATTAATCAGATGAATAAAACTATCCATTTTTATGAATATCAATCAGTTTCTTTTCCCAACCACCACTTCTTGCCCAGTAGGCTAATAAACAAAGTGACAATGATGTAGATCATGTATGTACTTAGCAACATGGACTTCTCACTGTGATGGCTCATTTATGTGTCAACTTGACTGGATCATGAGGTGTCTAGGCATTTGGCTAAACATTATTTCCGTGTTTGCTTGTAAAGATGTTTCTGGAGGAAATCAGCATTTGAATTGGTGAACCAAGTAAAGCAGATGGCCCTCTCCAGTGTGGGTGGGCCTCACTCAATCCTTTGAGGGAATGAATAGAACAAAAAGGTGGAGGAGGGAAGAGTTTGGCCCTTTCTACCCCATAAAGGAACTAGCACATAAATCTCCTGCTGTCTTCTTCGCTCCTGGCAATGGATTTGAATTGTTTATGTTTATAAACTAATTATTTTTCCTGAATCCCTAGCTTGCAGATGGCAGAGAGTAAGACTTCACAGTCTCCACAATTGTATGATCAACTTCTTATAATAAATCTCTTCCTCTATAGATATTCTATGGGTTCTGTTGCTCTGGAGAATTCTTACTACATTACCAAAGCTGATCTAGTGACAGTGCCCAACCTGCCAACAGCAGAGACCACCAATATCCTTCAGTACTGCATTCCCAGAAGGTTTAGCCAACTACCTGGTAGCCAGCTACCAGGCTGATTATATTGGACCACTTCCATCATAGAAGAGCAGCACTTTTTTCTCACTAGAAAGTAGACAACTTATTCTGGAGATGGATTTGCCTTCCTGCCTGCAACACTTCTGCCAAAACCATCATCCATGAACTTATAAAACACCTTATTCACAATCATGCTATTCTAGATAGCATAGTTTCTGACCAAATAAATCATTTTATAGTCAGTGAAGTATGGCAGTAAACCCACATACATGGAATTCACTGGACTTACAGTGTTTTCCATAACTCTAAAAATCTGATATAATAGTAAGATGGATTTTTGAAGACCCATTTATGGTGCCAGCTTGGTAGCAACACCTTGTAGGACTAAGGTAATGTCGCTAGATTGTGATCTATTTTCAAAATCAGTGGCCAACATAAGGCACTATTTCTCTTATTTCCTAGATTCATCGATCAAGAAATCACAAGGCAGAAATGAGCATAACTTCTCAAAATATTACCTCTAAATATCTACCCATGAACAAAATATGTTCTCCCCATCCTTAGGACTTTGAGTTTTCATCACCAAAGAAAGAGTACTTCCAACAGGATACACAGCAATAGTTCTATTAAACAGAAAGTCCAAGGTACTGGCTGGCCACTTGGGCTCCTCATTCCAGTGAGTAAATGGGCAAAGGAGGAGGTTACTGTATTGGCAGGAGTTATTCATTTTAACTCAAGGGGAAATTGAGTTGCTACAACATAACAGAAATATTGAGGAGTATGTCTGTAAAGTAGTAGATCCCATGAGGTAACACGTAGTACTTTTATATGTTATGATTAAAATGAATGAAAACTATAGCAATCTAGTACAGGCAAGACTGCTGGCCCAGACACTGCAATAAGAAAGACTAGGATCATCTTATCAGCTGAGTTGATTGCTGGGGATAAGATGGCTAGTAAAAATGGAAAATTATGAATACCAGCTATAACTACAAGATCCATTGCAGAAATGAGGACTGAAAGAATTATATTTATTTCTTGTTGGGATGTGAATATAAATGTGTGGATATTAACCAAGGTTTTTTACTTTCTCTCTGTCATTTTCCTACTATTGAACATAAAATGCATAAATAATAGTTAATTTATATTTCAGGATGAAAACTGCAGGATATCAAAGGGGGTGTTGAACTCAGAAAATAAATGAATATCAAAGATAAATAAAAGAATTTTGTAACCTCTCTTGGGAACAGGGTTAGTGTTTTTGGTTGTACATGAGATAGTTGCATCATGTTATCTAAAAGCATGAGTTTGCTATTGTCTTTATTTCAGAGTTCAACATGGTTAAAATAAGTGTCTATAGGTACCAATTTGACAAGTGATAGACTGGTAGCTTTGTATTGTGTCAACTGAGCTAAACTAGAACTACATTTCCCAGAATTCTCTCCTTATCTGTCTCTGGGTAAAGATCGGCCAATATTTGCATATGGAAAGTGGAAGTAGAGCCACAGTCATTTTGTTACTCTCTGAAGGTTGATAAGATATCAGGTGCTGCTGTAGCACATACACATTGTCAGCGATATACATTGTCATTGAAAACTTTATTGGTATGGGGCAGCACCTGAATGCACAGCAACCCTCAATTCTGCCAGATCTTCTCCTTCTATTGCTCTGAGTTCTGCAACTAAGATGTGCACAGCTCATGCTTACAGGTGCTAGCTTCTCCTGCAAGTCATCTATGGGAAAAGCTCCAAGTGATGAGACACTCATAGGTTTCATTTTGTTCTAATGGGTTCATCCTTCTGGTTCCATTTTCCTTGTTTTTGTACCTCTTTTTCCCACCTTTTAGTCTGGTTGACCCATAATGGTTTAAAGATCAAACCAGACACTAGCATTGCACATATTCCTCTACCAGCTCCCACCATTGCATAAGGTTTAAATCTTATAATAAATCTCTTATTCTTTATCGCTCATAGTTCTACTTCTCTGAATGAGCCCTAACTTACATATTATGTCTTCCTTTAGTCCAAAAGGAAGAAAGTAATAATCAAATACCAAAAATTGAAAAAAAATTCTATGTATAGAATGAACATAAATTTAACAATTACAAAATGATATGTTCATTCTGCTTTATCATAGCCTAGAAATAAATTTTCAATCTTTTATTTTTCTTAATACAGCACTTGTTAAAACCACATGGCATGCTGGGAGCTTCCAGCCAAAAGGAGAGAGCAAGCTGGGACTTTTTAAAGTGAAACCAGCACATATTTACCATGAAGGAAGGACTGTCCCTATCCAGGAAAAGATCATCAGTCCCAATCAACCAAATATAAATCTTATCTGGAATAAGCATCTATTGGACTTATGGAAGGGATTGGTCCAGGGTTATTCAGCAAAGGCTGCTGGTCATCTGGCAACACTGGTAACATCAGCAGATGTTTTAATTACAGATTAAGGAGGCCCGTCTGGTCTAGAAATGAAGAAAAATCAAATCCTTTTGTGCCTCTTAGTTGCAAGATATCAATAATGGTCATATTTTATTTTTCTTTTTATTCTAGAGTTTAGTTCTGTGCTGACAATGTAGTAAATATTTAGTCATATTGCTGAATGGAAAAATAAATGGTCTCTACCAGCCAGGCTAGGTACAGGCAGGAATCGACAATGTTAAAAGTTGTTGGCGTAAATACCTGCTATTGACTTAAAATGTGTTTCTTAAATAACGTAAATGAAATAATCTTCTTTCTCCACATACATATTTTTCCATACATATATATTTACATGTAAAAATATATCTATATGTAACTTTTATATATATAAAATGTTTATATTATGAAACTAATAAATAT